>JAQFVV010012538.1:975724-1196635 GCA_028023455.1 Epiperipatus broadwayi | reverse complement strand
TCTTTCTTCCCTAAAAATTTTGTAATTATAAATATGCGACTTTTTTCGTATACGTTAGTGAAGCTATAATTATACTACAATGTGTAATATGTCTGCTTAGCTCTTTCGAGATTTAATGTTCAAATCTCATACTCATAGCTTTAGAAATGAAGACTGTTGTGATTTATTATGCACATATGCAAATGAGTTTGAATTTTTAATTAGTTAGTCCATTGTTTGGAGAGAGCAAACCATGCCTCGCTTTTATTAATGGCACTGAGATCATTTGCTATGTAAAAAACTTCTTTGACTTTTCTTTTGGCATCACTCTTCTCTGTGCAAATTATTTGGGCAGAACTGGGTTTGAATACATGGCCTGTAGCTGCTTGGTGGTCCCAGAAAACTGATATTCCTTCATTTTTATTTTTAACTCTGTTGTATGCATACCTGTGTTGGGAAATTCTTGTATTGAGGTTAGCTCGAGTCTCACCATAGTAAGATGCCTGGCAGCCTAATTGAGGGCCTGCCATTTTATAGACCACATGAGGAGCATGATCTTTTTCTATTTTTATCTTTGGAATTATTTATTAGTTGGTTAGTACTGGGAGGTGTTAGTCAGAATGTTTTAATTAATAGTTTTTCTTAATAATGTGTTCTTTATTAAATGAAATTCTTTCCAGACACATCAGTTTACTATTCTCTCTATAAAAAAATATGCTTTAGATCATTTCTTTTTAAATGTGCAATTTTCTACATCATCTTTATGATCTTGCTCTGTGTAGCCATCCTATTACAAAAAAATTAGTTACAAAATATTAGTAATAAAATGAAGTAAAATTTTAGTTTTATTTTGCTAATTATATGTTCATCTGCAAAAATCACTATAAAAAGAAACAAATTGCTGTCAGCATCATACATTAAATCTGTAGTCAGATAGACAACATAATATAGATCATTTGTTGCAATACTGATAGAATGGAGTAGATTAGAGTGAGAAAAAGATATAGTTGAGAAAATAAATATTTTTCTTAACTCTGAATTCAATATTTGCATACACTTCATGCATTGTTTAAGTAGATGTTTATACACATTAATTTTATATAAATTTGTGAAACTGTCTGGGGGCCAGATTGAGAACTCTCAAGGGCCAGACTTCACCTATAGTTTGTAGGTTCCCTATCTCTAGTAATCAATATATGCAAATTTTTTTTTAACAGTGCATGTTTTGGATCTAATTCAAGTTTTATTTAGTAGCCATTTTATACTTTTTGTTATACTATCAAACTGCCAGCTCAAATTTATTATTAAAGTTACACAAGGTGACATACAAGTAGTAAAGAGAATAGAAGAATCAGCTAATAAATTAGCAATGTGCAAGATTAAGATCATGTGATGTTATTTGTTTGGATCAAATTCAGTTTCACTATAGCTTGCTATTTTATGGTATTGTCTCTGTCAAAAATACAACTAAATGCTTGCATTATGCCAACCTGATCCAGTCATCACTAACCTCAATGATGATGATTGTATACTTGCAAATAATTCGGACTTGTTATAATTATAATATGGAAATATCATTATTGAAACATTTTAATCATAGTTCATGTGAGAGACCACTAATGGCATAGAAGGCAAATGATAGCCAGCCTGCACTGGCCCACATGACTAAAGGCAATAAAGCAAAAAGAAAAGCAAGAGAGAATAAGAGAAAGAATACAAAAAGACTATTAGTATTGTTAAAATAATATTAAATTGTTTGTTTAGAAGTATTTTTTTTTACTAAACTAGGCATAAAAGCTTTTTTCTAATGAAAAGATTGACACACAGTGATAAATAATTGCAGGGTTAAATGTAAGATTCACTATTTAAAAGTTTTTTTTATCATTATTTTAATTAATATTTGTCATTTTTTTGTTAGGTTGGCAGTGAAATTCCAGTTTCAAAACATTGCAAGTTGTGAAGATATTGTGATTATATTCAAAAACAGTGGTTTTCACACAAGACCATGTTTATGAACACATTGATTCATTCAAATAGATCCTACACTGGAAAATCTTATTATTGATTTGTTGCAACTACTGATGAAATCATATACTGTCATTTTATTAATTTAAAGGATAACCATCTGATCTCTAGATTCATTCCGTGCGTTATCTTTTTGGACTGATGTAAAATTACTGGTATGTTTATCTGTGATATATTTCAGATTCTTAAAATATTTATGATTCCAGTGATCAAATCAATCTGTTATCCTCACTCTGAATTGCCCTATGTAGATTGGCAATCAAATCTTAATCTATCATCTCTGCTGCTTAAATTCACATGACCTGTCATGCAACTGATTGTTATTATTATAAGATTTGCTGAAACAATGATGTTAAAAACTTCACCTTTCAAATTTAGAAACATAAAGAATATTGTTACTCTGAAACCAGATCTTCAAACTATGTAGATATGAGAAATAAAAATTTTGGAAAACAATCTTATTTACATATGACAGCAGGAAATAAAACTAACTTAATTTAGAAATTTATTCATTTTGTTCTAGCAGTAAATCCTTTGGTGTTTATAATGAAATTAAAAATAATTCTAGTTCTCAGAATGAACATTACATGATGTTTCTTAGAGCATATAATGTTGATTGTCTTAATTTTTATTAAGTAGCTTTAGAGATTTAAAATATGGAAACAATATAAAATCCTTTAAATTGTAAAATGAAGATGCTTTTTGCTTTTCATTAATTTATTTTGAAGCTAAAATTGTTATATGATATTAATTTGAAATTAAAATGGTAACCATTTTGATTATAGTATTCTCTTTCCACAGAATTTGTATTTCAATCATACGTTTTCCTTTTAATCTCAAGCAGCCCTTATTAAACTGTCTTAAATAAACTAGTAGCATAAAACATTGTCATTGATTTTTTAAAAGATGATAGATCATGAAAAAAAAAGTTAGCAGACTTTTAATATAATGTTTCTGAGAAAAAAATTATTTGATAATTATATAACTTTCCTGCTGTCATTGCTATTTAATAAATAAATTAACAATATATAATTTCTCAAAACTAAAATTAAAAAGATTTAAATAATTTATGCATGCAAAACAAATCATTATTATTTGAGCAATTTTAAGTTTTTGGTTTCCTAAAAGTAAGGAATTAAATAATGGTTAGTTATAAACCTATTTGAGCAAATTTCTTAAAACAACATGAATTAATATATACAGATTTAAAATTCATATTACAGTTATATAATTTCAAAGTCACTCTAGAAATTTTTAGGCTTACAAAATCTCTTACGGAATAATTGTATTCTGAGCAGTATATTTGAATACATAATATTCAAACAGTAATATAAATAATAAATGTTGAAACATTCGTGGAAAAAAGAACTTTTCATTGCAGCATTTGTGATTATAAAGCTGCAAAAAAATTTGATTTAAGAACACATGAAAAGTCACATGCAGGAGAAAATTATTTGAGTGCTTTTATTGTGATTACAAGACTTCTATAAAAGGCAATTTAAAAATACATGAGTTAACTCATACAAAAGTAAAACCATTCCAATGTAATTTTTGCAGTTACAAAACAAATATAATTGTAATTTAAAATCACATCAAAGAACTCACTTGCAAGAAAAAATTTTTTATTGTAAATTATATGATTATAAAGCTGTACAAAAAATTTATTTGAAGAACCATGAAAAAACGCATACAGGAGAAAAAACATTTCACTGCACACTGTGATTTTAAAACAGCCAAGAAAAGTTATTTAAAATCTCATGAAAGAAATCATACTGGAGAAAATCTTTTACAGTGCAATTTTTGTGATTTTAAAACAGCTGTTAAGAGCATCTTGAATGTACATGAAAAAACTCATATGCAAGAAAAACCTTTTTGTTGCAACTTATGTGATTATAAGACTATTCATAAAACCAATTTAATACGACATAGAAAATCTCATACAGGAGAAAAGCCATTTTATTGTAGCTTGTGTGATTTCAAAACTGCCCACAAAAGTTCTTTAAAAGTTCATGAAATAAATCATACTGGAGAACGACGTTTTCAGTGCAACTTTTGTGGTTATAAAACTAGTATAAAATGCAACTTAACACGACATGAAGAAACTCATACTATTGAAAAACCATTTCAATGTAAGCTTTGTGATTATAGAGCTAGTGTAAAAGCCTACTTAAGGATTCATGAAACTAGTCATACAGGAGAAAAGCCATATCATTGTAATATATGTGATTACAAAACTGCTATAAAAACTCGTTTGAAACAACATGAAACATCTCATGCAAAAGAAAATCTTTTACAGTGCAATTTTTGTGATTTCAAGACAGATGTTAAGAGCATTTTAAATGTACATGGAAAAACTCCTGTTCAAGAACAACCTTTCTGTTGTAACTTATGTGATTATAAGACTATCGAAATAACTAATATAATACGACATAAAAGAACTCACACAAGAGAAAAGCCATTTCATTGCAGCGTGTGCAATTTCACAACTGCCTATAAAAGTTATTTAAAAATTCATGAAATAAATCATAGTGGAGAACGTCGTTTTCAATGCAGTTTTTGTGATTATAAAACTAATATAAAATACAATTTAATACTACATGAAAAAACTCATAGTAATGAAAAACCATTTCAATGTAAACTTTGTGATTACAGGGCTAGTGTAAAAGCCTATTTAAGGGTACATAAAATAGTTAATCATACAGGAGAAAAGCCTTATCATTGTAATATATGTGATTATAAAACTGCCATAATAGCTAATTTTAAAAAACATGAAACCACTCATACAGGAGAAAAGCCTTTCCAGTGTAATTTGTGCAATTTCAAAACTGCTACAAAATATCGGCTAAAAATACATAAGATTACTCATATGGAAGAAAAACCATTTCATTGCAACTTCTGTCAATACAAAGCTGCTCAAAAGCATCATTTAAAAGCACATGAAATAACTCATATGGTCGATAAGCCATTCCAGTGTAACTTATGTGATTACAAAGCTTTTTCTCAATTTTATCTGTCAAAACATAAAAGAGCAAATCATATGAAGGACTCAAACATGTTAGTACTTGATAAACAAAAAGAATCCACAACTGAAAATTGTTTTGGTAAAGAAATATGTAAATGTCATTTATGTAATTGCAATGATATAGAAAAAAGTATTTTAGAAAATCATGAAATGAGTCATTTCACAGATTATGACACTATTGAATTGGTTATACAATTAACTTGATGTTATAAATAATTCACTGTAGTTTTTAAAGAATCTTTTGCAGTATTGATTAGTGAGATTTTTCAAGATTTTGATGGAATTAATAACTGATATTAAACCAATTTTTAAATTATCATAGTAACTTTTTCTATATTTTTACAAAAAATAAACCTATCTTAGAAAACAATACTGAATCTATTTAAAGAAGTAAATTTAGTATTGTTTTTCCAAAGAATTTATTAAGCACAAAAAATGATAAATTTAATTTTAAATTAAATTGGGCTGAAGTGGGAGATCATCATTCTATTATTATAACAAGAATAATCTTTTTATTTTATCTTCACAAATCAACGATATGCAAAGTTTACTTAAATCAAACTGCATGAATTTATAATTATGTATTATTTTTTGAAAACTTAATTTAAAATTTCAGTCATTTTTTTCTGTAACAAAACTATAATTAGATTTAAATAATAGTAGAAATTCTTCTACTATAATAATCAAAATAATAATATAAAAAAGTTAACTATTTTATTTATTTGTTTGTTTGAAAGAAAAATAAAATTTATATCAACATTTTTGTCATAGTATATGTTTTATTCTTTTGGATTAAAAATATATATTTGATAATTATAAAAATTTTCTAATATTAAGACAGATCTTTATTTCATGGGTGGAGGGTTTACTTCTTAATGGTTTGGCAGAATAGTAAATACATTTGTTTTGTAGGAAATTCCGTCTAAATACTGATAATGAATTCTATAAAGACACTGTGTTAGATGTAGAGAAAAGAAATTATAAATCCAAGAAAGCTTTGGAAATTCATAGGAAAGTGTTTTTAAAAGTCAAGATTTTAATAGTGGTGAAATAACAGATTAAAAGTTATTAATATCAAATCAATATAAAATATTATTAAAGGTTATGATTAAATATAATTGTTTTATAACAGACATCTATTATCACCTTGAATAATCAATGGACACTTGTTTACTTTTGATAAAAGTCAATAATCAGCAACAAACTTGGAGAATTGAAGCGTCTATTGATTACTCAATCTTACAATAGATGGCTCTGTAATAAATAGAATAAATTATTACTCCCAATTTACATACTGATAATCATGCTATTTCTTTGCTTGGTATTCATATACAAATTTACTTGGGATTTTAATGGTTTTAAACAGTTTAGAAAATAATAATAATGAAATTAACATAAAATAATTTAATATGAAAAGTATTTGTAACCATTTACAAAAACATTGTTAATGTGACATCAGCTTCACATGTATTTAAACATCTTAACGTAGTAAGAAATTTCCACACTAATGTCCATTTGACGGCTATATAATTAGATTTTTTTTTTTGCACTCACGTCTATGAATAATTTTAACCCCGACAGTTACATCATATTTAATCAGATACTTATTTTGTTTGTATACTAGAAGAGTCGTATCAATGAAAAATATTGAAAGAATGTCATCGCCTTTTTTCTCATCATAATACAATGCATTATGTTGGTTTGAATAATTATGCTAAATTTTGTTTTAGTTTTTAAAGTATTAATTTAATATCAATTTTTTAAATAAAATATTAATAAAGTTTTATGTTACATTGTTGTATTTGTAGTACGGTTAGAATGTGATGTGATTTTCTACATAGAGTCTTATCTTTTTAAATAACACAAAATTCTTTAATTTAGAACAAAAATTTTTAGAACTGTATTAATGAGGTTTGATTGGTAAAAAGATAAATAGAAATGTTTTTATCAGTAATAAATTGCTTAATTATCTTGTTGATCTTAGAGTTGAATCTTAAACTTCATTTATAGATTGTTCTTTTCTTAATTATTTGCAATAGAGTTTTCATTTTTTTACACTTTAAATACATTTGTGGATTCTCATATTTAACATTGCTGTTTAATATTATAAATACAGCACACACTCGTGAAAAGAGAAGATTGCCCTCTAAATAGAATTTCTCTTCATCTTTTTTTTTGTTTCTAGAAAAAAGAGAATAGACATATTTGAAACCATTTGTTTTAGAATTTATTGAGATTTTTATTGTTATTGAATTTGAAATTTTATGCTAATTGTATTAACCTATATTGTTTTAAAATTCCAACTTGTCACTTGATTATTTCAATATCTTTTTTTATTCTTCTCTTTCGTGTTGTGACTTTAGCAGTCATTTTGATGGTATAATTTTTATATTTTTTAAATTGGCTATAAAATCTGAAGAAAATTGCTAATCAGTCATAATATTAGAAAAAGAACTCAATGATAATAATTGAAATGAGAAAAGTCAATGAAAATATTAAAGAATAAAACGTAATTTTAAAACTATATACTATGATACCCAATACACACAGCAAAATAACATATAGGGAAATGAATTCTATGGAAATATTAATTTGTCATACAGTTTATACCACTATTTTTATTTTTTGCATACATTTAATTTTATCATATAGTATTTATAGTGCTGACAAAATCCTAACATTGATAGTTTTAAATTTTCTTCACTGCAAAATTATTTTTTTTTAAATTTTCAGAAATTAAGGTTTTATACAATCTAAAAATGATCTTTTTATTCAAGAAGGTAGTGAATAACTTCAAACAGAAAACACTTTTTCTTTTAATATTTTATTATTATTATTATTATAATTAAACTACTTATTAAAATAAATACATTCGTTACCTTCATTCATTTAAATGTAGATTAAAATATATTTATCAAAATACAAATGTCATTCTTATCCAACTAAGCCTTAGTTGTGTTTTTATGTAGAAGAAAATTTTCTTAACAGTTTATATATTTACATTGTCTTTTAATTCTCAATATAATATAAAATATGCTAATGAAAGTAACAACAGTAAATTACATTTCAATAATATATTAATTATATAATAAAAATATTGATTGTATAATATTAGATACTCATATATATTTTTGTATTTAAAATAATCAATTTAAAACAAAATTGAAACAGACAACTCTTTATAAATAAAAAAAATTATTGAATTCATCAACCCAGCTTTCATTACTTATTGGAATCTTATTTAGATGTTTTCTACAAAATCACATGACTCTACAGCTTCACCTAGTGGGTATTATTTGCATTGCAATAAACTGTATCTGTACATAAAAACGATTCAACTTATTTAAATTTTTTATTTATTAATATATATATTTACACAACAATTTAAAAAATATTTCAAATTAAAACTCGAAATTATTACTTTCCAACAAAGCATGTATTATCACCTTGAATAATCTATGGACACTTCATTACTTTTGATAAAAGTCATAACCTGGAGAGTTTGAGCATCTATTAAATTGTAGAATTGATTGTTGCTGATATGATTTTGTAAAAATAAACATTCCAATAGGGAATAAAAGCTGGATTTATATATTAAATAAGGACTTTATTTACAGGCAGTTGTCTGTTTCAATTTTGTTTTAAATTGATTATTTTAAATTTATATATAAAAGTGTAACATTATAAATGAATTTCACCATTAAAATTTGATCATTTAAAGTATTTTTTTCATATACTGTACCGGATCGATCCGCTGAATCTATACTTACATTTTACAAATGTTTTGGCTGTTTACATTTCTCTTCATAATACATTTATAATATTATTTAATTATAAATGTCATGTGAACGAACAGGCACGTTCGAGCAAAATGGGAAATATTACTGATAGCTTTAACTATCAATAATACCCACGATCAGATCATGGCCCACCTCAGCTGCTAGATTCAAACCCCTACTACCCAAACACTTTGTTTCGGAGTAAACCCTGGGGCGCCAGCTAGTGAAAGACTAACGTATTCGGACAGTAGGCTCATAATCCAGCGCTGTAAACAATCCTTAAAACTAGCCCAGTCTAATTTTAATCAATAATAAAATATAGTTTAATTAGTGGTGATAGAATTGATAAAAAGAATTGGTAAAAAGAGATTGATGAAAAGAATTGACCGACAAATAAAGTTTAAGTTTTAAAGACCATCTATTTTAATTAACATTTACTAATTTTAAACATTTTCTAAATCTAATATAACACACGCACATTTTAATTTAACACACTATAATATATCTTATGAGAAAGCAAAATAATATTTGACATTTATAAATTATCTAGCATTCACAAACAAGCACATCAATAGTTCATTTTATGCATGCTTATAGAGTTCAAATTACTTGTCTCGGGAGGATTTACGAATTAAAGCGGTGGCAAATAAGAATATGAAATATTATTACCTAGGATTTTGAATGTGGACATAGAACTCATTTTCTTTGATTACTGCTTTTGGTGAGAATATTTCCAGCTGGCTGGGACGTTTCCTTGAGGAGTCTCATTATTATTCACTTTTATTATTATTGGAGACAGTTGAACATTGACGGAGGATTTCTGAGCTGTTATGCAGACATTATTTCATGGGCAGGTTTCGCTGTTTCACTGGACGAGGGCTGAAGTAAGATTGTATATTTCCAAAAGCTGCTCGGCACTGCATTTCTGTTTCTGGATACATAATATAAACTGCACTGTTATCTCTGGACTAGACTAGACTAAAAACTAGACTGAAACTGAATGTCTGATAAAAATCTGGCTATTTATATTTGCGACGTGTTTTGTTTTAATATCCTCCGGCAATATCTGTTGTCCAAATTCCTTTAGTAACTAATCCTTTGACAACGTGTTTTTGAAGATTGTTTAATTAGTAGTAGCCATCACAAATGTGGTTTTTATATCTTTAATTAGTAGCCCACCGCTGTGTGTTTTTTTAAACATAATTTATATTTAACTTTCATTTATATTTTTTTAATATTCTAACACGCATACATTAATTTACATTCGCACGCACATATATAGTTAAAATCTGCAAAGCGCATGTGCACAGCTTAATGCTGTTTAACTATTACAGTTTATAAAACATCGCGCTATATAAAATAATTGATTTATTTACATATATTTAATTTCAAATAAGAATGACGTATCATAAATTCTAGTAATTTTCACCAGCGTCATTCATTCAAGCATGTAAAAATAATTTAAAGTGATTATTTAAAATCTTCACGCTTTCACTTTCAGACACTTAAGATTTGCCCATACAAAAGCGTTTGGGTTTGAAAAGATAGATGGCCATTCTATCTTTTCTCAAAGACTTTATCATGTGTTAGAAGTGTTTGTATTCAGTCATTTATTGTTAAAATCTGCAAAGCGCATGTGCACAGCTTAATGCTGTTTAACTATTACAGTTTATAAAACATCACGCTATATAAAATAATTGATTTATTTACATATAATTTTATTCTAAAAATCAAAACTAATTTTAAGATTACTTTTTTTCTTTAACTTAAATAAAAAGAGATTTGTAAATCTTTTAAATTTTTATTTGTTCTAAAATCAACAAATAACAACAAAACTCTTTACTTCTTTTATAAACCGTCAATTTGACATTTCTAAAGTAAAGTCCCCCTTTCCCCTCTTTATTAACTAATTGTAACTTTTATTTCAACAATACTTAGACTTTTAGTTTTACGTTTATTTTACGAAAGATTTTTTTTTTGTTGATTTCTTATTTTAATAATTTTTTTAGATAAAATTTTTATGTGCCAATTTTAATATTGGTACATTGCACCCCCCTTCGTTTGAGGGTAAAATGTGTCATTTCTGACCATTTTATCTCTGACAACTTTAATTCTTAATTCTAAATATTATTTTTCTAAGTTTGCTTTTTAATCTCTTTCACTTTACATACTAAGGGCAATCTTCAATTATGCTTTACTCCTTTCGATGCTGGAAACATTGCTTACAATGAATTGAGTCCTGGATAGTGACCACTGGAACAAACTAATTCTGTAGCACAGGGTTCTTTTGGAAATGAGGCGGATGCAGATTCGCTGACTTATACCGACTTACACTATGAAAAACGAAGCTTCATTTGCCGGGTTTCTACCGGACTCAGAAAAAGAAAAGGTCGCGAATGGTAGGAGATCTCAACTGTCCATTTTTGACTTACGCTTTGGAAAACGAGGTACGAGATATGGGGATTCTCCCCTGAAGAAGTGACTTGTGGCTCATGCTGGATTTTCCCAGTGCGCATTTTAAAAGGAATGATTTTTGCCAAATCCATTACGGGTACTAAATTTTATCCAGACGACAGCTTTAAACTTAACCTTATCTAAAACTTATTTCTATACTACCCTCATCCCTTAATTTCAAACCCTTATACATTCCTAATATAACTTAGACTGACTTTCATTTATATTACTTGACCTTACAATATTATTTTTAAATTCATTACGAACATTACTTATAACCCTTACCAACATTATTTAAAATATTTATTTACACTAATCTTATAATATTATCTTTAAACCATTATGAACATTATTTACATATTTATTTATATTACGATATTTTTACTTAAACTATTACTTTAACTTCCTCCTTTAACGTGCGTATATTCAGAAAACTATTTCATTTTACTGCTCTTTATTATTGTACAAAGATTTTATTGGACTTGATTACTTTAAACCATTTATCTATTTCCTTTTTTTAACTTACGTATATTCAAAACTTATTTTAACGTGCGTGTACTCAGAAAACTATTTTATTTTACTGCTCTTCATTATTATACAAAAATACTCTTATTTATTTATTTGACTTGATTACTTTAAACCATTTGTTTAACTTCTTTTTATTACCGTGCATGTATTCAGAAAAAAAAACTTACTTTCTTACGATTCATTCATTATTATGCAAATATCTATTTGACTAACTTGATTTTATTCTAGAAATTCGTTATCTTCTTCATTTATTTAATTCTACAGGCTTTACTATTAAAACATTAATTTGACCCATTTATTTATGAACATTTTTCTTTATTAATCTGTGCATGGAGAGGGAGAAGAAAAAATATTTTATTCTATGAGGCCTCCGTTATTATTATTACTTTCAAACATTTATTATTATTCAGTTATTTTTAATTTTATTATCTTAGTTTTAAATAGAAGTTCTGATTTAATTTATTAGATTATTGACATTAGAATAATCATATTCATGCTCATTGTCCCTTTCTGGTCCTTTTTGTTTATTTCCTTTACTATTCCGCCCATTTACTAACTTTTAAACTTTATCAGGTGGTTCCTTCTTTGTCTACTAACTTTATAATATAAACTAACTTTCCTCTTTTATCTATTCCGCTTTTGTAATTTATTACTTTAATTTCTTTTTCTTACCGTTCTATTTTCAACTTTGTAAATCAGAAAACCTTTATACCTAGACAAACTCCAAATTACTTCAATATTAGAATATTTTTTTCTACACTTTCTTTTTGCTTTAAGTCTGCATCTAAAACGAATATGAATGTTTACTTTCACCTTTTTATTTTTATTTTCTATCTTGATTAATTGTATTTCCAAACTACTATGTTTAACGCTATCTTCTGCCTTTTGATCTACATAGGTTTCTACTTTATCTGTTTCAATGCTATCTGATTCTAACTCAAATTTTATGTCTTTTATCACCTCAACTTCCTGACTTTCTTTAATTAAATCTACTTATATGATCTCTTGATTTTTCTTTACCTTTCCTGTAATTTCACCCCTCATTTCTCTTACTTCTGCTCTGAGTTCCTTAATTTCTCCTTTGCTCTGGCTAATTTCTTCCTTCAATTCTGCTTTGAGTTCTGACTGGCTTTGTTTAAATTTTTGACACAATTCTTCTTTAAACTCTTGCATTTTCATCATCATTCGCGTCTCAGATACTTCTTCTTTCTCTTTTTCCACTAACTGCGGATTTTTAAAATATATTGGGCTTCCGGCTCCATTTCTTTATTCATAGTTACGCTATTACTTTTTATTTTTTTTAAATTATCTTTTACATTAACAAATCAAACATTATTATTGTTTATTTATTTTTCTTACTAAGACGGAAACATGCTGACTCCACCCCTTTTTTCCATTTTTCTCTACCCGATCCTAATTCCTTAACTCCGCCGAAAATATCAACTGTCTCTCTGATTTAAAAGAATGATTTATTTTAACGAATGTAAATAGCATAAATCTCTTTTCATTTAAAAAAGGTTTCGGTCAATTCTTTTTTTATTTTTAAATTAAAACACTTTCACATACATAATTTAGCTTTTGTATATATAAAAAAAATTTTTTTTTTTTTTCAAACAAGAAACAACATATTTAATTAACTCATTTATGATGGGTTCGGCCCCAAACGTTGGGAGACATTTGTACCGGATCGATCTGCTATAAATGTTCTACTTTGAACTGTATAAATGTTTTGGCTGTTTACATTTCTCTTCATAATACATTTATAATCTTATTTAATTATAAATGTTACGTGAACGAATTGGCATATTCGAGCAAAATGGGAAATATTACTGATAGCTTTAACTCAACAATACCCACGATCAGATCGTGGCCCACCTCAGCTGCAGATTCAAACCCCTACTATCCAAACACTTTCAGAGTAAACCTTGGAGTGCCAGCTAGTCAAAGACTAACATATTTGGACAGTAGGCTTATAATCCAACGCTCGAAACAATCCCTAAAACTAGCCCAGTCTAATTTTAATCAAAAATAAAATATAGTTTAATTAGTAGTGATAGAATTGATAAAAAGGAATTTGATAAAAAGAGATTGATGAAAAGAATTGACCGACAAATAAAGTTTAAGTTTTAAAGACCATCTATTTTAATTAACATTTACTAATTTTAAACATTTTCTAAATCTAATATAACACATGCACATTTTAATTTAACACACTATAATATATCTTATGAGAAAGCAAAATAATATTTGACATTTATAAATTATCTAGCATTCACAAACACGCACATCAATAGTTCATTTTATGCATGCTTATAGAGTTCAAATTACTTGTCTCTGGAGGATTTACGAATTAAAGCGGTGGCTACTATAGAAATAAGAATATGAAATATTATTACCTAGGATTTTGAATGTGGATGTAGAACTTCATTGTCTTTGATTACTGCTTTCGGTGAGAATATTTCCAGCCAGCTGGGACGTTTCCTTGAGGAGTCTCATTATTATTCACTTTTATTATTATTGGAGATGGTTGAACATTGACGGAGGATTTCTGAGCTCTTATGCAGACATTATTTCATGGGCAGGTTTCGCTGTTTCACTGGACGAGAGCTGAAGTAAGATCGTATATTCCCAAAAGCTGCTCGGCACTGCATTTCTGTTTCTGGATACATAATATAAACCACTGTTACCTCAGCACTAGACTAGACTAAAACTGAACGTCCGATAAAAATTTGGCTATATATGCGACGTGTTTTGTTTTAATATCCTAAGGCAATATCTGTTGTCGAAATTCCTTTAGTAACTAATCCTTTGACAACGTGTTTTTGAAGATTGTTTAATTAGTAGTAGCCATCACAAACGTGTTGTTTTTATATCTTTAATTAGTACCCCATTGCTGTGTGTTTTTTTAAATGTAATTTCTTTTTAACTTTCATTTATATTTTTTTAATATTCTAACACGCATACATTTATTTACATTTGCACGCACATATATAATTTTATTCTAAAAATCAAAACTAGTTTTAAGATTACTTTTTTTCTTTGACTTAAATAAAGAGATTTGTAAATCTTTTAAATTTTTATTTGTTTTAAAGTCAACGAATTACAACAAAACTCTTTACTTCTTTTATAAACTGTCCCCCCCTCTCCCCTCTTAGTTCATTAATTGTAACTTTTATTTCAACAACACTTAGACTTTTAGTTTTATGTTTATTTTACTAAAGATTTTTTTTTTGTTGATTTCTTATTTTAGTAATTTTTTTAGATAAAATTCTTATGTGCCAATTTCAATATTGGTACAATACTAAGTTATTTTTCTGCTACTTCCCCCCTCTTTAATAGATTTTTAAATTTTTTTTTTTAATTTCCCTATAATGTTGCAAGCTTTCTACTTTAATAGATAAATTATTGAACAATTTAGAAACATAGTGATTTTGTAAATAGTCAATCAGAAAAAAAAGTAGTCATATATCACATGACTCAATTTTTTAAGCTTGTAAATAAAAATAATGAGCAGTGCTAATTAATCTAATAAGCTTTATTGTTAAATGCCAACAAAAGAGAATTTAAAATTTTCTATCTAGAAACCATACTTAATCTTTAGACCATTGGTTTCATGCTTTGGCACTCTTCAGTGAGGTGATAGAGTAGTTTCAGATACTAGATCTAAAAATACCAACTCAAAGTCAGCACTGGGGTAGTTTCAGACCTAGATTTAAATATACCAACTCTAACCATATGCTGGCTTTGAGTTGGTATTTTTAGACCTAGTTTCTGAAATTACCCTAATGCTTCACTGAGGAGCACCAAAGCATGAAACCAGTGGTCTAAGGATTGGGATGGTTTCTAAATAGAGATTTTTAAATGATTTCTTTTGTTGGCATTTATCAATAACACTTGTTAGAGCAATTAGCACTGCTTATTATTTTTATTTACAAGCTTAAAAAATTGGGTCATGATACATGAGTTTATTTTTTTATTGATTATTTATTCTTTTTGCTTTTAAATCTTAAGCAATGTTATATTGTTAAGGCTATTAATATATGGTTTGGCTGAAGATTTCTCAGCCCTGTATAAATATTTGAGTTAGATAGCTGGATTTGAGGACATATAGATGTCTGAAAATTCCAGATTTTTTACTTAATAGTTAACTTTTAAATAAATGCTGGCTTTGAGTTGAGATTTTTAGATCTGATGAGATGAGATGTACTGTGGCTTCTTCTTTTTCATTGTTAGGAATCTCTCAGATACTTTGCCCAGGGAAATCTGTTAGTCACTTTATCTTTCCATTCCCCACACTAAGTTTTTTCCATAGTCTTTTCTATCCTGTTCCATCACATTTACAATTTGTCAACTCCATGGCTTTTATATCTAAATTCGCCTTATATTTTTCCAAACCCAGCATAAAAATCAAGCACTCATCTTCTATATAATAATTTTGTTTATATTTATTTTCCCACAACTTCATTATTTGTGCCCTTTCTACTTGCAAGCATTTACATTAAATTAACAGGTGCTAATATTTTCTATGCCTTCCTTAAATAACTTGCAAACTAAATCATCCATATTTTTCCATTTATGTATCTATTCACTTGTTGCTAAAGGTCCTGTTTGAGCCTTAAACAGTAAAGTACTTTCCTTGTTATTGTCATAAATTAACTCTCACTCTATATTCTGTTTGTTTCTACATATTTAAACTTTATTTTCCATACTAGCTCTCCATCTCTCCAACTCCCTATTCTTTATTAATGCATCTATTCTTCTATCCCATTCCTTGCAAATATTACTTTCAACAATTCCCCTAATGCAATCATCCCACCTTTTCTATAAATATAGTGACATAAATTCTTTATCCCAGTCTTCTGCATAATGTACTATCTTTTTCACCCTCTTGTTGGCTGCCCTTTATTCATAACCCAATTAAATACTATTTTGGCTATTCTCTTATTATCCATGAACTGCAATCTACTGAACATTTTCATTTTGGTTTTTGCATCTCTCATATAGAAACTTGACTATCCCATTTCTCCTTGAATTGTCTCCTTTGTCATCCACACACCTGCATCTAATGCATGTCTTCCTACTTCTCTTTGTACTTTTTCCAAGAAATCTAATACCCCTTTACTTACCCATAACACGTAATTATATGTTAACCCTGCCACTCCCTTTCATATAATTCTAGCTACAACATATTTATTATATGAAAACACTTAATTTATTTATCAGTCCTTTTGGGTCTGAAACTACTATAGGGCCTCACTGTGGTGTGCCAAAGCATTAAACCCATGGATTGAGGATTAGGGATGATTTCTAGATAGAGATTTTTAAATGCTTTTTTTTGTTGGCATTTATCAATAAAGCTTGTTAGAGCAATTAGCACTGCTTATTTTTATTGACAAAGTTTTTGCTTTTAGGTCTTAAGCAATGTTGTACTACTAAGGTTATTAATACATTGTTTAGCTGAAGATCTATCAACCCCATATAGCTATTTAAGTTAGATAGCTGGGTTTGAAGACATATAGGCATCTGAAAATTTCAGATTTTCTATTTAATAGTTAATTTTTAAATAAATGCTGGCTTTAAATTGGAATTTTTAAATTTAGTGTCTGAACCTACCCTAGCACCTTACTGAAAAATGTCAAAGCATGAAACCAATGGTCTGCGGATTGGAGATGGTTTCTAGATAGAGATTTTTAAATGCTTTCTTTTGTTGGCATTTATTAATAAAGCCTGATAAAGCAATTGTCACTACTCATAGTGATTTTTTACTCTAGTTCAATATTTTGAAACAATATATGTATCTGTTATGCTTAGACACATTTCATACTTATTATTTTTGTATCAACTTTTTTCTTTTTTGATATAATATTTTTTTATTAGATCAACTATTCTTATTATTATTACTATGAATTATTCAACTTTTTGCAAAAGATTTTTTATCCTACTCTTCAACCATAATTTACTGTTTTATCAAGGGTTATTTACTATTACATATTTGAAAATAGAAAAATAATAAAATGATAAAAAATGAAATTTGGAAAGCACGATGTTAAAATATATATATTAATGACTGATAAACCACTATCATAAAAATAATACCCATATTATAGTATCTTTAGTTTTTATATTCTATATTAATATATTTACATTGTTTTTCTAGTTCTATTTTGTACTTTTTGTTTCAGACAAATGACATTTTTTTTTAAAGAACTTAATACATTATGCTCTCTTCAATCTGCCACCTGGGCCATCCCTGAATCAATACATGTATTATATAATGACAGTTAACTATTCACTATATACATTTTAAGACAATAGTATATCTGGAGCATGAGTTACAATATGAAATGTGACAGTGCACTTTTCATCTATGCATAGGATATCTATGATTTCATTGCCAACACAAAATCTTGCAAATTACTTGAAAACATTCTTATGTTTTGTGGCTTCACTGCCGTACAAGTTTCAATCATATCAAACATTTCAGTAGTGGTTTTTCTTAATTTAACAAATTTAATGTTAGCTGCTACATTTCATATCATAATTCATGATTCAGATAGGTAATGCCTTAAAGGTTTTGTACTGAAGCCCTAATCTACATTGCTACATAATCTATGCATTCATTCAGAAATGGCACTGCAGAAAGCTTGGGCAGGGAGAGCCAGAAAAACAAGGGAAATATATTCTTTACTGAAACATAAGAAAAGTATTTTTACAAATTTCATTTTTTCCCCAGTTATTTAATAATATGGTAGATAATTTTAGACATAAACTGTGATATGTGGCTTAAGCATAGGATAGAATGTTTTATAAAAGATATCTAATATATAATAAAGTGTTTTAGAAAAACGAGTGAAAAAAGTTTTTTTAATGTATATTTATTAATGGATGGATCATTTTGATAAAAGAAAGTGAATGGACAGCTATTATGAATTTATTTGTACAGATCATATAATTATAATAACAATGTGTATTTTTTCATCTATGCCTTTTGTAAATGTTAATATATACATATGTAAATTGTAAACAAGATATATTGAAATTTTTTATCAAAACTTAAAATTGTTTCCAAAAATGTTTGTGTTTATATATACAAGAAAAATATATTAAGCAGATGTCCATAAGTCATTTCTTTATTACTCTCATGATCATAATGGAGGAAGCAGAGAACTTCACAATATATTCTAGCTATATGGAACCTCACTAAATTTAACTGTTTTCAACAATATATATATATATATATTGTAACCTTCCATCTGATCATTGGACAATTAGGCCCACACAATTCTGGGTGCCATAATCCCATATTACCTACATCATCCTTAATCACTCAATCAAGCCACCATGTTGCACCATAATCTCAATTGTAACCTTCTAACTGGTCACAAACGAATCATGATGCACATTTTGGCGACTAAATTCTCCTATGCAACCTAACATACTCTCATTATCAAGAATATAAGCATAAAAAAACAAAAATGTAAAACTAACGAAATGATTCTTGTATTGAATAAAACTAGCGTGAAACAATAGATCTAAAGAAGATCACAAGGTGACTAATCAAGATAATAACTTCTGGTCAAACCAGCTTTGAAATTCAAACAAACAAAATATAATGAGCTAACTTTGATATTCAGAAAACCAATAACTAGCCAATAATTATATCTCTGGAATGATTATGAAATTAAGACTATAAATGAAATGATAAGTAAATTATGATGTAGATGACTAAATGGATGATGAAAATAAGTAATAATTAAATAGTAGAATGAAATGAGTCTAAGAATGAAGAGAAAAGAATGAAGATGTATGAGAATAATGAATGATTAAGATGATGATAGAATAAGAGTTAATAAATAGTTGAGATGATAAAAGAATAAAAGTTAATGTATGATTATCAATTATGATAATGAATTAATGTTAAATGAGAATGAATAAGTACAAGTATGATCAAGATGAAATTGAAGGCCAATGTTAAGGATGGAGACTGAAATCTTAAACTGTGAACTAATATAGTATTAAATGGTAAAAAGATAAGCTAAATAAAACTAGGGGATTTCAAGCTTGACACAACCAGAATATTTATCATGAAGTTAAAGCAAGTTATGCATTTTATGCCAAAAGAAGTAATTTACATCCTAAAGTTTAAGTGACTCATAAAACAGTGGAAGCAATCTAATTCAAGTCCAACTATTGTAAAGAACTCGCTATAAAATTTATTACAAATTCAAATTCTATCTTGAAACTTAACAACTAATTCTTCTCAGGGTTCAACACTCAAAATCATTATACAAAATATATTTGGGTCAGTGAGAGGGATTTTACCACTACCCGAATAGAATGCACAAAACAGCTCTCAATATAAACTCAAATTAAGAACTATATTTAGCAGTTACACATAAACTTTATGAACTCAATAACTCTTATAACTTTAATATTTAAGAAATAGGAATAACTTTTTACTAAATAATAACTTACCAAATTCCTTCTCTCAAATAATTATAAACAATGTGATCAAGATCAGTGAATAATAAATATGTGTGTTCAATTAAATCGATATTATGTTTATCTTTTAATCTATTACTTACAATAATCTGTACTCTAAGTTATTAACATTTTGATTATTGTGTGATGATGCATTAGATGTACTAATAAAATAGAGGGCTTAACCAAATTATTAGGATATAACAACATATAGTTAATTGTACTATATTGGTTAATGATGATTTCAATATATAATCTGATATGTCAATAGCAATAACAATAATAGTGTGTATGGTGATTAGAAATAAGACTACAGGCAACTAAATAAATTTTTAAACACAACAAACTTTATTTACAATATTTACAAATTTTAATTCAAAGACATGGCATGAAAGAAAACCAATATATTAAATTAAACTCAGGAATGGGAAAATACTCAATATCCCATTGACCATATTCTGAGTTAATAACCCCAGCTTATACAATGATATTCAGAGTATCACTTATTACTATTTAGCCTATCTTAAAGAATAAGATAATGAAACCTTATTGAAACTGAACTAGCACTTAAATTACAAAATAACTGTATTTAGGACCTTATGGTATGCACAAATTTTAAACTTAGAATTCAAAAGTTATAATGTAGTGCATTATACCAAACATTTTTTTATCAGAATATGATAAAAGCACTTATCATATTCTGCGCAATTAATAACTGATTAATTTGAGATGAATAGGTTTGATGTATTAAAGAACAGACATCAAATACAAACATGTCACTAAACATTACCTATGTCCACAACTTAATTATTGAATACTTAACTGGTCTTACCAATCCATTGTTAAATCATCCGATAAAGATAATTCCACACTGCCTTTGTGCATCTCTTGCTTTTACATCTAAAAATTCCACAATCATTAATAGATCTGGGTTTGGTCTGTCTATAACTGATGATCATACAACATCATAAACGGGATTTCAATTAGGTCAACACTATAGCTAGATTAGTGTTTCTTAATCTAACATTTTATCCTTGCCAGATGATTTTTGAACCACTATACTTCATCACGCATGGTGGAAAAACTAACTATATCATCATGAGGGATTTAACACTGAAAAGGGAGGCTCTATAAAAAACATGACAGTTGTATAATAATATGGCTAATTTTACTACCTCTATGGGTATACACATGTGGGCTTTACCTCATCATGAAAAAAATAGAATTCAGACCATGGATATCCTTTCTTTTAGGATTATTTATGCGAACAAGCATTAATTACTACTCATCCTCTACCAAAATTTCCTCTCATGGAATCAGCAATAGGTGATTTTCCATCAACCCATGCTCAATATTAATATTAATCTATTGGATGCCATTCTATTGGAACATCCTATCAGCAAAAAACTGTCACAAATGATTCTCAATATTATAGCAAGGTAAAACGACACCAACAATAAAAGTGGAAATATAAATTCCATTCCACAATGCAGAACCATTAATGTATCAACAGACAAACCAAGATATATATATGTCAAATGATCATTAATTATTTTAAAATGACAATATACTTTTGTTAGAGAGAACACAATGTATTTAAGTAATAAAGATCAAACCTGCATTTGTATTCAAAGTGGACAAGTTCATTTCTATACAAAATGAAAAAAGCTTATATCAAATTTTCTTTTATATAAGAAAATAATTAGGTCATTCTAATATATCTTTGACAAAATGTCTGCATGTTCACCCTTTACTAAAATACACTAAAATCGGTTTTAAATTATAAGAGATAAATATTTTTCTCTCTTCAGATCAATGACATTAAGATTATGTTTTTCCTTGGGAAAATAACAAAAATGTGTGTAATAATAAATGTATGTATCTTTATACATTTTTATATCCCTTTGACTAAATATATTTTATACCATATACCACAATAAACATATATATATAAAAAATTCCCAAATAACACATGATGTAAGTATTATAACTAACACAGCAATAATAAAAAAATAAAAGAACATTTTCTTCCATTAAATTTTATACTATTCATCCAAGTTATTTCATCCTTGTGAGTTAAAATGATAAGAATGGATATTATGATGAGCAAACTTTCCAAATAGCACGTATATATTTTATTATTCTGTTCAATGCATAATAAAGCAATATTCAACACTTCTCCAAAGGCAAAAAAAATATTATTTAATGGTTTCTGTACCGATAATTAAGAAGACAATTAAAATTCACACTTCCAATTGTAGCATACTTAAAAGGATAGGTTTATCTACTTTTTTCTAGATAATCTTCCTGAATACTCTATAGGTTATTATAATCTTCAAAACAAACTTTTTTTAAAGACATTTATTGATTGATTCGATATTAACATAGTGAGACAAGGTTTAAACATTTCAAGTAGAATGTAACTAAAATCAGTTCATTTACATTTTAATCCAGATGATTTCTTGAAAATAACTTTATAATTTTATTGCAATTAACATATTTAACTTTTTTTTAAAATAATTTATTGATTCTGTTATTTCCTCCTGTGGCAATATATATGTAACAATCTTTAAACAGTGGGCATTTTTAAACCATTTTTAAAATCTTACTTATACGCACTGCATGGAAAACTTTTATAAGTAAATAATGATTTTGTTCCATTTTTATTAGCAAAGTATTATATGATTAGCAATATTAAAAGAATTTATCCAATTATAAATATGATATCTTCAACATTTTAATGAATCTGTAATTTTTCTATTATTATCATTACATAAGTTTGCGCTAGGAAAAATCAGCAGACGAGTGATTATTTCTTAATAAAGAATTGAGAATAAAATCACTTGCAATTATCTTTTAACTTTATTAAAATTATATGACATAAAATGACTTTTGATTTTATTTATAATATCTTCTGAAATGCCACTTTAAAATTATTTTGAATTATTTTTTTGAAATTACGATTTTCAAACGAATATCTGTTTTGCTTTATGTTTACTAGTGGCGTGAAATACAAACATTATCAGCTCTTTAGTTTAACTGTAAATAATTTGTGCATCATTTTTAAAGATAAGATTTTAAACATATGAACAATATAAAAGCAAAAGCTTACTATTTCTTGAATTTTTCTGGGTTTGAAGCAATCTTTATGGGAGACAGTTATGAAGCACAAGGTTTCCATTTCTCTTCCAGTATAACTTTTAAGAACTATAAATCGATGAAAAAGATGTTTAAAATGATAGCAAGGTTTGAAGATTTTTTTACTCCATTATTTTAGATAACAATCTATAATTCTTCAATTAAATTCTGAATTTTTCTTATTTTTAGCTTTTTTCCTCCTTATTTTAGAAGATCAGAGTTGAAGTATCTGGTTGTTTAGTTCTTTTTTCTTAATCAACCTCCCTACAACTTTGTTTAGATAATTTATATCTTTTATCCCAATGCACTGTGGGAGCAATTAAACCAACAATCTTGGTGTGAATATACTGATATTACCCCCTCTGGCTTCATTTTTAATAACTACCCATAATATCAAAAACTATTTTCAATTCACTGCAAAAAAATATGCTTAAGAGTTAACTGTAACGATTCATTTAACAAGATTTACAAATTTGATTTAATTATTTATTTCAATTGCTATTCAACAATAATAAAATAGTAATATATTTATTTCCCAATTAATAACAATATTTTGAAATTATTTTATCCCTAGTTTCAAAGCCTACACTAGGTTTTAAATCTCATCTTCACTTAAGCAGATTTCCTAGTGCATCCAAAACAGTCTTTATTTAAAGGCCACTTTATTAAGATTTTAATGCCCAATATATTATCATTGTACTTAATTTTCTGTTAATTGTTAATATTAATAATGTTCATTTAATATCTCATATAATTTATAAAAACAAATAATAAACTTTCATCATGTTTTAAATTCAAAAGTCAATTCATTCCTTTTTTTTAAACCATGACATGCTACTTTTTTAACTTTTTTGTTGAACACATTCAAAATTTAAAAAAATAGAAGTCTTTGTCTTCATCTTTATCACCTAATCCATTTATTATTTAAATGAACATCAGAAAGTGAAGACTTTTTTTAAATGTATAATAAAAGTATCACCTGAAAGCATTATATGCATGTATTGTGCCATTACAATTTAGTCAGTGCTAAATTTGTAGTAATGTGCATGAAAGAAAATGTAGAACCAAAATCATCATCACATTTTTATATAGTAAAGGAAGCTGTAGGGCATCCAAATTTAAACCCTACAGGATTAAGTCCAGAAAAACACGGAAAGAGAGTGTGGACAACAGTTATATTCTTTAGTTGTTTACACATATTCAGTTATTTAATAATCAATTTCTTAAATAGAGTTACAAAACATATAGGCAATGTGTGTTAACAAAGCTAGTTAGTCATTTGTATGTATTAAATATTAACTTTCTTTAAGACTAACCTACACTTGATTGATTCTAATATCTTATTCTGTTTCTATTTTACTTTTCTATAATTGTAATTTGAATTGAAAAAGTTACAGATTTAATTTTAAATATTAGGGTTATAATTTCTAAGCTAGCATTCATGTTATTTTAATGGACAGTTTATGAATGATTTGAATGATAAAGTATGTGTGTACATTACATACAGAAATCTACATTTATTAATTGAAAAGAAAAGAAAGTCTGTTAATTTTTTTTTGTCTGAGTCAACAATTTTGTCTTATAAATGATTGTTTGTCATTTTGGAGTTTAAGCTTGGTGAGAACTCTAATTTTGAAATTGTCTCATCCTAAGATCAAAAGGAAGAAGCTCCAATTTTAGATGTTACAGATATACATGAGGAAAAAGGATTAAGACTATTTTTTTCTTCAAGACAAAAGTTTGTCTGAAAATCAGGTGTGTGATTTTTTTTAAATGTTCCTAAAAAAGATTGCACTCTCCAGTTAAAAATGAATTGGTCAAAAATAAAAATCGGATATAAAAGCAGTCTGAAAATCAGTTGACGAGGAGAGCAGACTTTTAAAAATATTGAAGAGAAAAGACACGTGTTTCAACTCTACAAAAATTCCCAATTTCAAGTCATTTTTTTATATATTGAATTTTTGGAGGTTAAAGATATAAGAATGGTGGAGTAGAATTTTATATATATATATATATCTCATCTTTTACCAGACCATCAGCCCACAGATCATATAGGAAAGAAAGAGCCTTGTCTGAATTAAAAAGAAAATATTCTACACTTTCAACTGACTGAGAGAGATAAGATGTTTTAAATAGAAAGAAAACATTCACCTGCATTTGAAGGAGATCAGAAAAATGATTAATCTACTGATAAATATTAATCATCGAGTCCAATTAATTGTTCCAGTGATTGAGTTTAAACCTAGGAAAAATTATATTTCATCCGCTACGAGAATCTTGCTGAACAGGGAAAATTTAAAATTAATATAAGGATTTCTAAATAGTCCACTAAAGCAAATAACTGTATTAGAATCATCATCATCAAATAGTTATACACCTCAAGAAAGAGATAGTTCCAAAGAAAATGGAAATTAGTGCTGCAAAGGTATAAATATTTAACAGGACAAGTTTGAACCCTTGGAAGTTCACCACAAAACAAAGGATCAGTAATATGATTTTTTATATCTATTTTCTTTATGATATCAGAGTCTTAATAAAATTTTAGCAATAAAGTGGTATATTTTATTTAAAGAACTTTTAAAGACAATTCAGATCGATTAAAACCAAGAATTTCTTACTAATGATAACCTTAAGCTTCATTAATGATCTTGTATGTACCAAAATTATGATTGTTTATTAATTTACAGTTATGAAATATTGTGTAAAATAATTTTTTTTTTGGATTATTATTTTGGTTTTTACAGGGATAAACACACACATACATAATAATACTTTTACCTGTGTATAATTGTGAGTGAATGTGAAGTAATAAGCAGTATTAAAATATTAAATTATTTTGTTTTAAGAAAGTATAGGTTTCAGAGTATAGAAGGGAGGGGGATGGAAAGATACTTTAAAATTTGTTTCTGAAAAACTTACTCTTTCCAATTTCACTAACCTTTGTTTTTATTCATTCTGCTTTACATGTTAGATTTCTAAAGTTATGTGTGCTAAAAAAAGTGTTTATTTTTTTTTATATATATGACATGTTTTTCTTGTGGAGAGAAAATCTTGGTCAATTTGACATCCAATTTAATATATGCATTATACCATTTACGGGAAAGGGGGAAGAATTTAAAATTAATAGTATGATTTCAAATAGTCAATTATGATTATTATTGTTATTATCCATATAAATTTTCATGTATGTCTAGAAATTTTTATGTATATGTTAGAAATGCAGTAATAAATATTAGTTTATTTTATTAGAGGTGTATATATTTCATTAAGAGTAGTCTTTATTAATTGTGATCATTCATCATCAAGGTGAATATTAGCTATTTAAGATATAATTAAATATACTGAGATTAGCCAACAATTATTAATTTCTGAAACTAAATTTTTCGATAGGCTTAGTTCTAAAGCTGTGATTGAAACCATTATCATCATCATCATCATCATCGTTTTAATTAATGAGCTGGTTAAATGTTTAAAAGCCATAAATAAATATTGATTTCATAGTATTTAGTGATTTCTTAGTATTATAATAACCAACATTCCATCATCTATATCATGCCAGGATGAGTGAATTGCCATCCTAAGTAACCATACGAGCTAGTAAAACTTATAAAGATATTGAGACACATTTGTTATGTTAAGATCTAGATGATTTCTGTCTAATGAATTTTGTATATATCACTTTGTTTTAAGGAGGTTGTGTGTTTACTTAAATATTAGTGCATACAGTGATATGGGTCTAAAATCAAAATCATACATTTTGTAAGAAATAAGGTACCAAAGAGATTCAAACCTGGTACTTGTGAAAAAGTTATAAATATAACTTTGTCTAGGACCAGCTAACCTAGTGGCACCCTGATAGACCATATTCACTTGGAGTTCACTTAGATATGCACTTGAGATCCAACCAAGAGATGAGAGTGAGTAAAATCTACTGTTGGATATATTGAGAGATATTTGATTGAGTTACCAGTGAACTCACTCACTTGATTTCCATATATCTGAGTTATGATAGATGTGTTCTGAATAATTTGTTTATGGTTTCTACTTGTTTATGGAGGATGTAATGGTGGCCTCACTAGAGTTTGAAATAGGCCAGATACCAGATATCTAAAATGGCCAGTCCTCCAAGCATTATTGCTGATCTTATGAAATTATGATATATTTTTATAAATCTTAGGTAGAAATTAATTAACATTACAATGTTAAATTTAGAAGAATTAAATTACAGATACCATTTCAATTGATATTATTAATATTTTAGACTTTTTGTCTCGGGTAATGTTTTCATGTAATATCATTTTTATAAGTTACAAATGGACATTAGTCCCATTAAATAGTCAAGTTATATAAATAAATCTCATTTTCATATCATTTTGAAGAAAGTTACAGTATATTATACTAAATTAAAACAGGCCAAACTCTCCATACAGTAGTGGCACTCGGTGCAAGCCAGAGTAATCAATGAATGCACTGAGTGGAACTACTGTATGGAGAGTTTGGTCTGTTTTAATAACAGTTATGAGTAAGCATAAGAATTGGTGATCATGTGATGTATATTACACTCACTATTTAACTTCAAATTTCTATTTAATTTTTTTATTAATTCAATCTACCAATTGGTTTATTGCCTTCCACAAACTGTTGAATTGAAACAAAATAAAATGATATCTATTTACAATTTAAACAATCATAAACATTTCCCCCATTTTAAAACAGTTTTGCAAACAACTTTTATACTAAAAGATGCTCTCATCAAATTAATACTTACAGATTTATAAGATCAAGAAGATTACTAGTTGATATTTAAATAACATCACAGTTCTTCTCATCAGAGCATTAATGTTTGAAATTTCACAGAGGTACAGGTGTAATTTTATAATGGCTATATAGTACATATATATAATACAAATAAAACATCTCTTTAATGTATATTAGTATCATCTAACAAAACCCATTAATCCAATTGACCAGTAACAAACAAATTTAACTAGTCCATAAAAAGTGCTTTAATTTTTATTATTTTATACCAAAAAAGTGGCATAATGTATAAATATTAATACTATACTATACTGTGCACCTATTTGTTTAAAAATATAAATGAAGATATAAATTGAATATTAAAAATAAAAAACTATGAACTAAAAATACAATGATCGTATTTATTTCTTCATTGCTTAATAGCAAAAAGAAGATAATTAAATATATCTTGTTTTTTTTTTCCATGTGTCATAGCATCGGCCGGATCACGAACCCACAACCGTCTGCAACCAACTACTTGCTTGCATGGCGGCTGCAATACCTCCCGGCTAACAACGCAAGACAATTTATCTTGTTTTTAATCCATGATAGCAATAATTTACTTTCAAATTTAAAACTAGTCTTACATTTTTTACAAAAATAAAGCATAATAATTATACATATTTTTGATGATTTGTACATTTTAAGATTAAATATATCTTTTTTTAATCATATCTTATATAAGTTTTTTGTCTATTTTTTTTAAGTATATCTGTTCATTATGATAACGAAGTTAAAATCTTTTTAATCATAGATCCATTTCTTCATTTAGCTTCAACAAATTTTCAAGTAAACACTGATGTCATTGTTGAATGGAAGTAACAACAACTTTATTAAATTCGTGTATATTTATTATTATATTCTTAATACATTAAAATGTAACATGCAATATAAATATAATTAAATACAATATGTATTGTATCAAAATTAATTTAATTTTAATATGTTCGTTTATATTGCTGAGTCATAAAAAAATAACACTTTACAAATACAAAGAAAAATCATGTGACTTTTTGCCATCTCACAATGAAAAAAGATTTAGAAACTGATTTGACCTTATTGGTTGACTGCCATTTGATTGATAATATGATGAAAACTAAATCCAAGTTATAATCTTGAATGGAAAAAGTGATATAAATCTCTAGCAATTTAGTCTAGATGTCTCTAGTCATTATTCATGATTTTCAAGAAAGATATTTGAAGCCTCTGTTAGAGGTGTGATTTCCATAATGGAGTTGAAAAGTTGGAAATACTTATAATTCAGATTTTTGATTAAAGCTCTGATATGTCACAGATCAGATCATGTGTTTATTACATTGTTGAATATTGAAACTCACTAAATTAAAAAAATTAATCAAAATGGAATTTAGTTATTTAAAAATTTTAGATGGTTGCACTTTGCATCATTACTTACTTTGACTGTTTTTCAATTTTATTCTCACCCATGACATTAAAAATTGTTCTCAAGAGTTGGAGCTGTATTATGAAATTAGTAATATAAATTATATAACTAAGTAAAGATGAAAGTCATTAATATATGCAGTTAACCCAATACCAATTCAAACAGACTGTAAAAAAGAAAATTTTCTTTTTACACATTGATGGCCTTTTGAAAATATGAATGCATAACGATCATGATCTATCTTCTAAATTATTACTACTATCAAAAATTATATTCAACTTTTTAGGAAAGGATTAGACAAAATAGGAGTTTATAAAATGCAAAAAAAAATGAAAGGCCAATGCAAGATTAAAGAGGCTATACATGGGTGCTCATAATGGAATGTCAAAGGAACTTTATACTTTTCATTTTGAGAAACCTGAATATATAAAAAAAATCCATAAATTTGTTGTTTTGGTAAATAGTTTTGATATTTTCATGGTAAAAAGATAAGTAATAAAATGATTGCTCAGGAATTGCTAAGAAGTTTGAGCACTGGAAGCCCATAAACTGGGTTTGATCTGAGGATCTGACACTCTAAACCTGGATATTCTACTACTGATCTAAACCATACAGGGCATATTCAATAATGATTCAGGTAAAACATTTTGGATAAGCTATTGTTAATTAGGATATTCACCACTTGCCAAGGATATAAGGGAATCCTGAATATTATAATAAAAGGTGTTGGTATAACCTTAGTTATTTCATCATCAGCACAGTCAATAATCTTTTACACTTGCCTGCTGCTTTGATCCACCTGTTCAGGACAGTGCCACTTGATTTCTTTTGTATTAGTACAAGTGTATTTGTATCATGCAGAAAATTGAATCCTACTAATCTGCTTAAGATATTCCAATTATGATCTGCTTCAAACCAGTGTGACCAGATGTATGATTGTCAGAGTTATGCATAAATCTGCATTAGTTTAAATAATTTTTTTTATTTTAAAGTTCTGAATTACAACTAAAACTATGACAATTTAATTTTAAAAAATTCCTTAAAAGTATGATTTTAAAAGTTAAATTTATGACACTTATTAAAAAAAAAACTTTTAAATATTTTCTTTTTATTTAATAAATTGATGCTTTTAAAATTTAAATATTCATGCATGCACATTCATAAAATATACTCACAAACAATTTATTGTCTATCATATGTACATGGATATATGATGTTTGAGTTTTCAAATTGTATTAAATATACATAATTTATTTTCTTGATCTTTTATACTTTAAATATATTTCTTTTTTTTTTCCTACCTTATTCCTGTCAATCATTATGAATACCCATGAAGTATCTCTTGTCAGTATATTATAATTTAGATAGAGATCCTCTTTACATAAATTAATTCTAAGTATGGTCACTAGGTGGTGGACATGTTTGAGGCACATTGTTAGTTCACATGGATGCCATGAGTTCTAAAACCTGGAAGACAATTTATCTTCCTTCAATATTAATATATCGAATAACAATTAGTGACTTGAACACCTCTACTTATTCTTTCTCCCTTTCATCTACAACCATCATACCCACAAATTATGCACAGAGGTCATAATGCTCTCTGATCTATGATGTAATGGAACACTAATATGAAGTCAGAGATAATATTAATTGGACAAAGATTATAATAGTTATATATCCATAATAACATGTGTAGAAGCATCTTATCTAATGACTTCATATTTAACATTGATATTCTTCTAATTATTAGAATGAGCTGAACCTATGGCATTTTGTAATATTTATTGTATATTGGATCAAATTGATTAGATGAATGATGTCACAAGCACATTATGTATGTTATAATTATAGCTGATATGGGTGGACGTTTATGAGTTTGAAATACCATATTTCTGGAAGTAACTTTTTATACCAAATATTTTAATGTTTGATAATAATTCTAGAAGTCTTAATAATATCTAAAATTATCAATTTTAATGAAAACCTCATGCTATTTAATACTCTGAAATATACTGAGGTTGGAATACCTTACAGAAGGAATTAACTATTAAAATTACAAGAAAATGGTGCCATCAGGTCATTAACAACGCATCTCAAACATAATTATGCATATGTACAAAAAGTATAAGTACTATTTTTTAGCCTTAAGGCCAGGTATACAACAAAGAAATAAATTTAAATATCTTTGTGAAGCATATATAACAGAGCAGAGTTATCTATATACAGTGATATTCACATAAATGTTGTAGACACTTATACAGAAAAAGTAGTCTATTTATTTTTAATTTAACTTTTATCTATGATTAGCATGTTTTCAATATATATCCAGTATCACAAAAGAGAGAAAAATCTTTGGTATTGAGCTATATAGAGAAAATAACTTTATCATAAATGTATTAACATAAGACAATGCAGGCAATTATTCAAGGTTTTAATAGGTTTATATGATAACATTCAAGTCTTAAACTATCAACAATCTTAACCTGCAGTCAAGGCAGTCCTCTTAAAAATAAAGATAGTGGTCTGATATGCAATCTTTAGTGTCTATATAAACATCAATCAGATCATAGATAAAGTAGTACCACCTTTATTGTTACAGAACGTTTCCTTGGTTACAGATTGAGACTGTTGATAATTTAAGGGTACATTGTTTTCATTTATGTATTAACGTATTTATTATGTAGACACATACGTAGAGTTTGTGATGCAGAGTGTAATTAGCTGCTATGAAAATTAAATGAAAGAATTTAAATATGAATGGATATGGCCAACAGTAAATAGGTTTTGCAACTATAAATGACAATTATTATATTAATTTACATTGGAGTATGACAAATGCATATACCTTGCACTCAGTTTCCTAACATCAGTCTGCAGGTATTTAACAGTATCTGATTTCCACATTATAGAGTACTAGCAATGATGTATTAATATTAATTTTATTATTTAATGTCTTTCACCTTATCACAATTTAAATAAAGAAGTCTTCTAAGCATGTGCAAGTAATCATCAATTTTTCAAAATTATCAAGTTCATTTACTCTCAAATTCAACCGATGACGTATTACCCTGAAGGCATATCAGTCTGACGTTGCGATTTTTAAGATAACGTCTCCAAGGTATCTGCGGACACATGTAATCGCTAAAATGTGTCCGCAGATCACGTGAACACGGTACGTTAAAAATTGCAAGATTAGACTGATATGCCTTCAGGGTAATACGTCATCGGTTGAATTATCCAGGTCACATGCTAAAAACTATTCAAAAATGAAAAAAATCTGACGCAGGTCAGGCAAATACTAAAAAAAAAAATACAAATAAAAAAAATGTACATGCATGCGTCAAAATATTATTCTCAATTTTAAAATACAGCAGCGCGTAGGGCTGGAATTGGCGGGGGGGGGGCTCCAGATGTTTTTTACGAGCCGCAGGCTCGTCATACACGTTTATCAGACATTGTATTACTCTCATAGCTGTAATTTTCATAATTGCCGATGACGAAAAAAAATTTTCAGTATGATATAATTCAGAAATTAAAAATAAAATTAAAACGTAATTCAATGTAAGTTTGAGAATTGTAGAAATATTAACAAATATTTTTTGTAAATAAGTTTGAGAATTGTAGAAATATTAACAAAAAACTGACGTAGATATTTTTATATCTTAACATAAAATAATTTAATAAATAAATATTTAATATTATTATAATGTGTATGCATGCGTAATGGATATATATATTCAGTGTGGGGAGATTATTTATAAATCATAAATAAAGTCATACTATTCATCTATATTAAAATTCATATATGTAATTTATTATTTATATATTTAATATCAGTAGTCAGAAAATGATGCAATTCTTTTAAGAAGTTTCTCGAAAACAATTACCCGGAAAAGCCCATTAGTTAGAATTAAAATGTTACTATTTGTAATAGTAAAGTAAAAATCCATTAGTGGAAATTTTATCCACGCCAACTTGTTTTAAAATCATAAGACTTATTTTAAAACAATCGTTTGAGAAACTTGTAACAGGATTGCATTGTTTTAATAGCACAAAATCTTATATTTATCGTTATAGTCTATATTATTGGCATAGCCGCAATTATAAACCAAGTCACCTGTTAAACTTGATTTTTGTCAACCTAATGTAATATGATTTCTCTATACAATATTTACGAGGCCAATGATCAATCAATGATGACAAGCGTTGGCTTATATTTTGTTGCTATAATAAATCTTAAATATATATATTATCACATTTCCGAATCATTGTCTTTCCTTTATTTAAATTAATATTATAATTAATAATATATGCTCATACTGACTAGATGATCTCTGCTAAAATATAATTAATATGAAAAATCACGATCGTTAATTACTTCCAAATTATATTTCATGTAAATTAGTCTATCATTAAACTTAAATTAGAGTCTTTTTGTATCTCCGATGTGCGATGCCGGCGGGGTGGGTTAAAATTAGATCAATATCATCGGGGTTGTTGTTCATAGATTGGTAGATTTGGAAAATAGGCAAATAGGGCAGAGTTCATGAGTGTTCCTGACTTATGTATCTTGCGCATGATTGGATTCGAGGTACTTTTGCCTCGATGCTAGATCTTGTTATGTGAACAGACAAAACCGACGGGTACAATATATATATTGCTTATAATACTTCTTTCATATACACTTCAATGCTAGACAGTCGAAACTGTAAGGAAAATAAAGTTTTTTAAGAAAACTGATTTGCATTGAAGTGTATATGAAAGAAGTATTATAAGCAATATATATCAGTATATGAAGATATGCAAAGAAAGTGAAAGAGAAAAATAAAAGAATATCCTTATATAAAAAAGCCGTTACAATTTTACCCTGGATATATAATTGTTTTATTATTTTATTTAAGTTAGTGTTTGTGAAAGTAAATAACTTTCACAAGAAAGTTGTCAATATGACATAACATTTTAAAAGTAGCTGAAATATAAGTATTTTAGTAAATTATGAATTTTCAGAGAGGGAATAAATAAATAGCTGGAATCAGATTAATCGCACTGCTATAGTATAAAATATTTAATTAAAATGTATTGCGTACAGTAATTATTTTCTGAAGGACAAAATAAATAATCATATAATGGAGAAAATTTAATTACTATGAGTTAAAATAGCAATTAAATTTACAAAGGCATGATTAAACTGATAATGCACTCACTACCGATGTTTCACCCAAATGAGCTTAATTGCTGTAGAAAACAAAAGGACTGAAAGTATATATACTATGGAAAAAAATAACACGTTCTTTTTCATCATTTTCAAGGCAACTGTGTTAGAAGAGTGAAGCAGTGGAAGAAACCAGTGGGGAATATCTTATACCCAGGATCTTGGCTCCTGAAGATCAATAAGCTGGCTAAGGTAAAATAAGGTCACTGATATTATTGTGAACACCTAAGGGGCTGTCAGGCTTAAAGGACAGTGATGCTGGTAAAGGTAAATGTACAGTTTTTAATATTTTGATATTAGTAAATAGATTTAACAAGTGAAAGGACTTATGTTCCTAACTAACTGTGATTAGATTACATAAATTAAAGTAGTATTTGATTCATGTATCTATTTATATAGTATACTTATGTATATTAACATGTATATTAAATTGTATAAATTGAAATCTGTTTCACTGTGATTTTTTGTTTCCTCATAAAATAATATACCATATTAAATTTGTTACTCTTATCCTGGAGATTAGTGAACTAAGACAGCAAACTTGGCACAATCATTTAATTTGAACCTAGCTTAGAAAGATAATTAGTATTTTGAAAGTTCAATTTCATTGAAAGAATTAAAAATGTCATCATTTGGGAAAACTTCTATTGCCAAATTCGATGTGGGTAATGCCACTGAACAGCTATTGTACTTAACCCAAGTCAAAAATTTGTTCATACTAAACAAATAAAGGACAACAAGTGAAAAGTCACAGCACTTTTATGTTTTTTTGGTAAAAATGGTTATTAAGATAATAAGTTTTATGACCGTCCCATAACAGATCAATGTATTATATGAGGGATTAATAAATAAAAATATTTTAGCCCTCATAGCTGCTGATGCTAGCATTAAAATAAAAAACAGACATTAAGGCTTAAAATGTGAGCAGAAACATACTGAAATTAATGGTGTGAGTAAAAAGGAATATTAGTCCTGTAATAAAAAGGTTGTTGTTCTGTACAATAGAATTCAATGTAATTTTATTAAAAAAAATTCCCTCGAACAAAAAATTTCAAAATAAATATGCCGATTTATTTAAGGAATTGGGTATAATATCAATGGTCTCTAGTAGAGATTGAGTTAGCTGAAAATACTCACCCAGTTTTGGGTAAGCTTTGTGCAGAAACAAAAGTTAAGGAGAAAATTCAATGATTGGTCAATAAGAGCATATTGATGCCAGTAGAAAAGTCAATTTGGATCATGCCTCTAGTTGTTATAACAAAACCCAACAGCATATAAGTATTTAAATAAGGGGCACATCCAGTACCTAATATGAGAGAAGTATTGGCTAGTCTGCAAAATGCATCACATTTTGCAAAATGACTTAAATCTTGCTTTTCACCAATGACCAGTGATATGCTAATTAGTGGAATTTTTTAACCCTAACAATCCCCGTAGGCTTATTTAAATGCAATCATATACCTTTCAGTATTTCAATAGTGCTAAATATATTTCAAGCAAAATTAATGCTTTATTACAGGGGTTAGTTGGTATAATACCTTACTTTGACGACATACTTATAACAGCATGCTCAGAAGAGGTACTTCAACAAAGACTTTATGATGTGAGAGAAATAGCATAAATTCAGAATCAATTAAATACTCAGGAAAGCATGTAGAATATGAAGGAATTAGTATTCCTGGAACATATAATCTGGGACAAGGAAAAGTGACCATCACCTGAGAAAGCAAAAGCCATGAAAAATGTGGCTAAACCAAAAAACATTAAAGACCTCTAGGCATTTCTGGGTTTGATTAAACTATTTCAAATATTTTCTACAAAATAAGACTAAAGTAGCAAACCCTTTGTAGGAATTATTAATGAAAAATTCCAAAGTGGCATTAGTTAAAAATATCTAAGGAATTTTTCATACAAACTAAAGCCCTGCTGATTTCAGACAAGACAAATTACTTGTTCATTTTGATAATCTTGAAATGCACTTAATGACAGATGCTTCAGAATGTGGCATGAGTGCAGCTTTATGTCATCCGTGTTATAATGGTGAATGACCCATAGCTTATGCATCAAGGACTCTTTTTAAAACTGAGAGAAATGATTTCCAAATTGACAAAGAGGCCTTGTTGGCTATTATGTTCAGCTGAAATAAATTTTATAAATATATATTTAGTAGATCTTTTCACATAGTAATCCATCATAAGCCATTATTGAGAATATTAGTAAACAATAAGCTAGCGCCTGACTGCTTGTGCCCACATTTGTTATGGTGGAGAAATTGCCAGCTGTCATTTAAGAAAAAGAGAGATTTCTCATACTGATGCTTTGTCTAGTAATACAGATGGTGAACCACAGAGTAATGAGATAGAATTTAATTATATAGATGTCCTGCAGACAGACATTTTAAACCACAATATGCAAGCAAAATGGACATGATCGAATATAGGTTACCAGCTGATATGCTAGATTAGAAAATAGCTGGGAATCTAAGAACCACAATGCCTTGCACCTGCTTTTTGGACAAATTGTGACAAGTTATCAGTCAGTAAGGGTTGTCTATTAATTGGTGATTGGGTATTAATACTAACAGGGTAGACAAAAACTAAGATTATTGCACAAATGCCATCCAGGAATTATGTGCGCAAAAGTTAGTGCGTAGCTACATCTGATGGGCAAAGATAAGTATAGACACTGAGGAACATATTAAGGAAGATACCCAAGAAGTATACACTGTGGCCTGAAACAACTAAACTTTGACAGAGACTTCACATGGATAACATAGGTCCAATCAATGGGAAAATATTTTTATACTTGTAGATGCATACTATAAATTGTCAGAGTATTGCATTGTAAAAAATACAAGTGCTATGAAACCATACAAAGTTTAAATGCAGTTTTTTCATGTCATAGATGAAATTGTTTCAGGTAATGGCACAATATTCACTGCTCAAGAAATGGAAGATGTTTTCAAAAATAAAGTAATCAAACATATTTGTGTACCCTCCATATCATCCTTAATTGAACAACCTGACTGAGAAAGCCAAGACTAATAATACAAACATGCAAGAAGCTTTATATCATACTGTGTTACATCAACATTCCACACCATTGACTTTTACAGGTAAATCTGGCTGAGTTCCTGATGGGCAGGAAATTTCATATAAAACTAGCAATGTTATTTCCAAAAATGGACAAACACTTTTCCATATGAGAGTGAAGACAATGCATATGAATTAGGTGATAAAGTTTGGGTATATGATCTGATCAAAAATATATTGAAGGTATCATTAGTGGCAAACTATCTAAACAAATAGTAACCATTTAAATACAGAATGGAACAGAATATTATGTAAACATATAAACCATGGTTGCAGTTTAATAAAACATATCCAGTTTTCAGCAGCATTATTAACAGATAGAGAAATGATCAAAACCTTTGGAAAACAAAATAGTTGATGCAGTGCTTAATGCAGAAATTCAAAAGAAATAATAAATGTAATTAGAATGTTGTGAAGTTGAAACTGTGACAGAAATGCAAAATGAAGTACCCATGGAACCATCAGAATGGCTTCAATGTAATAGAGATCTAAAAGATTATGAAATTATATGTAAAACATAGTAATCAGTTTTCTGGAGTAAGGAGATGATTACTGAAATATATATATTTTAACAACCTATGAAATTAATTTACAGTGAGGGAATAAATAAATAGAAATATAATAAATAGCCAGAATCAGTGTAGCTGCAATCAGATTAATCAAATTGATGTTATATAAAATATTTAATTAACACATACTCTACATAGTAATTATTTTCTGAAGGAAAAAATAAATAATCAGATAATGAAGGAAATTTAATGAGTATGAGATAAAGTACTAATTAAATTTACACAGGCAAGATTAAATTGATAATACACTCATTACCAAAATTTTCCCCGATGAACTTAATTGCTCCAGAAAACAAAAGGACTGAAAGTATGTAAACTGTGGGGAAAAGCAACAAGTTTTCTTTATTGTTTTCAAGGCAACTGTGTCACAAGAATGAAGCAGTGGTAGTAACCAGTTGGGGACATTTTATTCACAGGTTTTTGGCTCCTGAAAATCAATGTTGACTAGGGTCAAAAGAGATGACTTCAATCTTATTATTTTAAACCCCTTAAGAGCCACTAAGCTTCAAGGACAGTGATGATGATAAAGGTAAATGTACTGCCTGTAGTATTTTAATATTAGTGAATCTATTTAATAAGTGGAAAAATTTATATTCCTAACTAACTGATTGGGTTATATAAATTAGAATAATGTTTAATTCATGTATCTATATATATTATATTTATACCTATTAACATGTATATTATATTGTATAAATTGAAATCTGAATCACTGTGTTCTTTATGTTTTCATAAAATAATATTCTGTATTAAATTTGTTATTATTACTCTGGGAATTAGTGAGTTAAAGCAGCAGCATGTAAAAAATAATCCATTGTGAAATCTTTATGTTTTTATTTTATTTAACATATAATAACCACATTCCACTCTTTTGACACTTTGAAGCAAAATATATTCATTTATTAATATTACAGTTTCGACTGTTCCTAGCAGTCTTCATCAGATCTACAAAAATTTAAACATTATATTAATACAACCATATTTCATACATATATCCATTAAATTTTTACAATTTTACCAACTTAATTATTACCATAAGTTTATTCATAAAACTTACTATTATATAACTTTAAAATCTACTTTACCCTTTATTTCTATTCTTAGTTATTATTATTATATTGATATTTATTCACCTTTTTTCTTTTGCCATAATTTTATAAATTCAATGTAATATTAATAAAATCTTTCTTATATTACTATCTTCATATATTTAACCTTATTTTACATATTACTTTATTCACAAATTTAACTTTATTTTACATTTCACCTATTATAATATATTAAAGATCAGCCTTTCAAGCTATTGCGCATGCACTTTTTATGAGTGTTAATAATAAATGAATACTTTCACTCCCAATACAAGATATAGCATTTCAGAAAGAATAAAATGATTCCACTTATTCTTTCCAACCCAAATGCTTATATATGGGAAAATCTTAAGTACTGGAAGTGAAAGCGTGAGGATAGACCACTCATTTTAAATTACTGTTTACGATGTCTGAATGAATATTACTATATTCATATATTTAACCTTATTTTACATATTACTTTATTCACAAATTTAACTTTATTTTACATTTCACCTATTATCTTAATTTTTAATTATCTTATTCCATTCCTTAATTCCATTTTACCCATATTTTATTCCTGCCTCTTCCATTTACTTATCCTTTATAAAATTATTTATTTCTTATATGTATTTTTATTTTATTTCTTACCTTATTATTAGACAGTTTAGTAGATAATAAGGTAAGAAATAAAATAAAAATACATATAAGAATTAAAATAATTTTATAAAGAAAATAAAAATACATATAAGAATTAAAATAATTTTATAAAGGATAAGTAAATGGAAGAGGCAGGAATAAAATATGGGTAAAATGAAATTAAGGAATGGAATAAGATAATTAAAAATTAACATAATAGGTGAAATGTAAAATAAAGTTAAATTTGTGAATAAAGTAATATGTAAAATAAGGTTAAATATATGAATATAGTAATATAAGAAAGATTTCATTAATATTACATTGAATTTATAAAATTATGGCAAAAGAAAAAAGGTGAATAAATATCAATATAATAATAACTAAGAATAGAAATAAAGGGTAAAGTTGATTTTAAAGTTTATATAATAGTAAGTTTTATGAATAAACTTATGGTAATAATTAAGTTGGTAAAATTGTAAAAATTTAATGGATATATGTATGAAATATGGTTGTATTAATATAATGTTTAAATTTTTGTAGACCTGATGAAGACTGCTAGGAACAGTTGAAACTGTAATATTAATAAATAAATATATTTTGCTTCAAAGTGTTAAAAGAATTGAATGTGGTTATTATATGTTATATATTAGAAAAGCAAAAATAAAGAAGGAAAGAGGAAGAGAAGTTATTGAAGATTTTTATTTTATTGTCAGGCCATTCAATTAAAGCCAAATAAAATAAATAAATTCATGTTTGAGAATATATTACAGTTTTTTTATGATAGAGTCTTTACTTTTCTAAAATATATGTTTTTCTTTATACAAAAGTCTGTGTAAAAATATATGAAACGAATTTACAGATTTTTTTTTCCAAGTGGTGTGTAAATACTTTGATCAGTATTTGTGAAACTTGTGATTCCTGAACAAGGTAGGTATTTATAAATGTCATAGTTAAATACATTTTTCTGCAGTTGATGGACTCTTATAGTTCAGAGATAGTTTGTAATCAGCAGACATGGGAAGAAATACTATTTTAATTGATACAGATAATTCCAGGCAGAAATTATAATAGTTTGAAATTTAATTATTCATGACTGAGCAGTCACTTAGTTAGCTTTAAACATTTACTGTTGCTTTACAAAGCTCTTTTCCAAACTATCTGTTAAGGAAAGAGAAAGCTCAGAAAATCAATATAATTTTATGTTCTTACAGCTGGTAGTACAGCAAGTTAAAAGCACTACAAAAATAATAAAAACTAGTTATTTTTGGCTTTTATATAATTTGTATAATTGCTATGTTTTTGTCACATTAGATGAAACTTTATTAAGAAGCAGATATTAGTTCATTTAGTACACATAATTAAAATAATTACAGTCCTTTCAAAAAACAGTTATAAAGATTCTGTGATTAAAAACATCTATCTGTACTTGATATTATTATAAAATCTTTAAGTTTGGACTACTTTTCAAGAAACTTATTTAAAAACATTATTTAATTAAACTTTGATTTTTAATTTTCCTTAATTAAATCTGTTTAACAGGAATTAATATAATTATTTTACATTATACTTAGAATTGATGTGAGTTTTATATAAACTATTATTTGAATTTTTTAACTTGCACGCACATACCAACCTATATACACAAATAATTCAATGTATGTCTGTGTGTTAATGTATACTAACCCAATAGGTTAAATGATAAATTATTCTGATATTTCTAAGCTACATTTAAGACTTATATTGGGAATAAATAAGGTGTTGTGTTTGGTTTGGGGTTACAGACCCAACTTATTGAAAAATAATACAAACACCTGAGTTACAATTAATATAATATTTATTATATCTACAAATATGTATAATACTTGAGAATATATATAATACTGAATATTATAGATTAATGTAAACTCTGGGCTCTGTGTCTTGTGGTTTTACCACTTCCAGCTACACCTGATAGCTTGCCTCATGGGTAAAAGGTATGACTCTTTTGGATGTACAAGACAGCTTGCCTCGAGTCAATAGTAGTCTTAGCAGTGTCCAGTTCCTCTATGAACTTTCCTAGCTGTGTGGACAAATAGTGCATTGCTATCAGTGGAAATGCTTCCTGCTGTTCAGGTTAGAAGGGCTTCCCTGGGAAAATACATAGTCTTTCAAGTTTATACATATGTTCTCCCCTTTGTTCTCATAAAAGGCTGACTATTTATAGCCAGATCCCTGACTTTACTGAAAACATTCATATTCAGTGAGCATCCTTGCTTATTGGCCTGTACTAATCATTGGTTATGTTTAGCTGTACATCAGCCTATTGGCCAGCAACAAACTATGCTTAATCTGATCAGATAAAGAAAGAATCTGGACTAATCCACTTCTGACGAAAGGGAGGCCTATAACATAAAATTAGGGGGTAGGTAATGAATTCAGACCATACTGATATTAATAAAATTATATAAGTTAAAAAAAGTAAAAGAAAAATAGTTTGGACATTGCAAATAAAATAAATAGATAAGGAAATAAAGCAATTCTCAAGTATATGATACCTAATGATAAGAAGCATCCTTAGAAAAGATCTATTTTGAGGTGGGGAGGGGTGAAATATGAATGTTTGCAAAACTTAAGGCTTGTGACAGATATTTTTGAGAGTTATGAAAAGACCTTTCAAACAATTAGACTGACCATAACTGAAAATAAAAATTGTCAACCAATTCACAAGTTTCCAATTGCTGCATCTGACTACCTTTCATGTAGATGTAGTGTACCAACAGCAAATATGAATTTATAATTTCTCTATATATAACAAAAACTTATCTCATATACATATATATTTATAAGATATCAGTTACAATGTATGTCCCAAATAATTATGAAAAACTGTGTGATCTACATAAGTTCCTGTATGTTCACTTTTGAGCTTTTCAAATGAGAAGTTCATTGGGATTTAACATCCCCTAAGTAATCATGCTCTTTGTAACTTGACATCATCTGTTCATGACATTAAAAGTATCACAATATAACTAAAACTATTTTTATCATCATCTGTTTGCAACTCCCAAGAAACATTTTCTTTAAGAGCTTGTTTTTTTTTTTTCAAAATTTCACTTCATAATTAATTTTTATTTTGACTTCTAATCTATTTTCGAATCTCCCTTTTATTTTTCAGATTAAGTATTTATTTTTGTTTAACAAAAACAACTTATATATGAATAAATAACATTTTTTGTAAGTTACGAAATAATTGGATATATGTTAAACATGCATTCAACAATGTACATAGTATTCTAAATTGACTACAGCATATTTATTTAAAAGTTTAGTTGAAAGAATGTTGGCCATCTTTTTTTGTTGTTGTTGTCATTGTCAATTTATATATTATACCATATATTGGAAGTTTTCTACAGCAACTACCATGTCTTTTTTCTTTCAAAGGCTTCTGTTTAGTCTGGCTACTTCTCCAAGAATCTTTTTTTTTTCATGATTTATTTTATTTAAATTGTTTTTGATGTGATTTTGTTCAAGATATTTATTTGCTTATTAAAATATTGCAAAGGTAAAACATTGATACATCTGTTAGCAAAAAGTGTTGCAGAATCGCAGTACGGAGAAAAAATTGCAAATATCTGAATTTAAGTTAGTTGCAGTCAATTGGTAGAATATAAAGAAGTTTAAAGCCCTGAATTGTAGTTTCAGTGCAAATGCATTGAATTAATCAAACTAATTTTTAAATTATTATTCTTATATGCTAACTAATTAAAAAGTCTGCTTAATTTAAAATTTGAGGGTTTTTTTTATAATGAAATTTTTAATTTGAGTCCAGTATAAGAAAAAACAAGAATTTCATCATCTTGAATTCTGGATTTGCAGTATGCTGATGACTGACCTAATTTTCCTAGTTGTCTCTAAGACAATTTACTGAATGTATGTAATGATTTAAATGCAAAATAATTTAGGTTGAAAAACTTAACGATCAATGAAGGTAGAAAGTACTTCATCAACTTTTAGCTTAGTTCATGATCAAATTAAGAATATAAACCAACTTAAATATCTTGATTGTTTTACATGAAGAAAAATGGATTTAAGGTACAACACATATTCAAATGTTCTTCTACTTGTAACTAGTTAAATGGTTGAGTATTTCAGGTAGATACAAATTCTCCATATAGTGTGCCACCCAGTGCAAGCCTTAATAATCAATGATTCCAAGAAAGTTTGTTCATCAAATTTTTATTTAGTACCTACTCATCCAATATTCCCATTAATTAGGGAGTTTATACATAAATCTTCTTGTATCCATTGATTACTAAGGCTTGCACTAGGTGACACTATTCTGTGAAAAATATCACATCACATATTGTATTAATAGCTTGTGCAAATATAGGAAATAGGGTTTGGGTGATGTTTAGAGTATTTCATTACAAAAAAAAATAAGTACTGCAATTAAGTCAGCTGTATACAATACTGTTATTTTCCTTAATTAATTGTATGGAAGTAGAACATGAATACCATATTAATGAAATATATTGGTATTAGAAGTTTCATTTAAGAATGTTCCATAAAACTTTTAAAATATAATTGCAAGATCATTAAACTAATCAACATGTATTTCAACTTGCTAGATATAATACTGTGTAGTTATATTTAACTTACAGTTTATTATCATGGAGAAAATCTAACTCTTGAATTTCTTTGATTGTTCCATATATACATCACATGATCACTATTTCTTATGCTTGCTCTTAACTGTTATTAAAACAGGCAAATCTCTCTATATGTATTGGCACTCAGTGCAAGCCGAAGTAATCAATGAATTCCAGAAGGCTTGTGCATAAAATCCCCATCTAGTGCCTATTTCCAATATCCTCAGACTAGTTTCTGGGTTGTGGCCTTGGTCAGTGAGGAGCCTTGTATCTGAGAACACTGCACCCAAATCTTAGGATCTAATGCAACCCTCCAGCAGCCACCTTTTATCTCCACTTATCTACAAAACTATGAGACAAATTGAAAACACCATATTTTCAATCCAAGCTCATCAGCTATATAGTCATATAGGTCTTTACTCAGTTCAATACCTATACATTTTGGTGTGTTTGGTTTTTAATAGCCATAGCCACAACTATCCTATTTGGCAGGATTAGTTTTGAGCCAATAAACATCACAAGATCACCATTTCTTATGCTTGGTCTTGACTGTTATTAATACAGGCAAAACTCTCAATATGTATTGCCACTCAGTGCAAGCCAGAATAATCAATCCTGGCTAATAGGATAGTGGTGGCTATGGTTGCTAAAGAGCCAAAGACCCCAAAATCTATAGGTATTGAACTAAGATTAAACCTATATGACTACATAAGCAGATGAGCATGTTTTGAAAATATGATGGTGTTTTCAATTTCTCATATTTTTGTAGTTAAATGTAGATAACTGGTGGCTACTGGAAGGTTGTATTAGATCCTAAGATCTACGTGCAGTGCTCTCAGATCCAATGCTACTCATTGATGAAGACCACAAGCCAGAAACTAGTCTGGGGATATTGGATGACTAGGCACTAGATGGGAATTTTATTCACAAGCCTTCTGGCATCCATTGATTATTCTGGCTTGCACTGAGTGGTAATACATATAGAGAGTTTTGCCTGTTTTAATAACAGTTAAGAGCAAGCATAAGAAATAGTGATCATGTGATATTTATTGGCTTAAAACCAATCCTGCCTAATAGGATAGTGGTGTCTATGGTTATTAAAGAACCAAAGACACCAAAATGTATAGGTGCTGAACTGAGTTCAGAGATATATGACTATATAAGCTGATGATCTTGGATTAAAAATATTGTGTTTTCAATTTAAGTCTCATTATAGTTAAGTGGAGATAAAAGGTAGTTGCTGGAGAATTGCATTAGATCCTAAGATCTAGGTGCAGTGCTCTCAGATTCATGTCTCCTCACTGATAAAGGCCACAAACTAGAAACTAGTCTGAAGATATTAGATGAGTATGCACTAGATGGGGATTTTATGCACAAGCCTTCTGGAATCCATTGATTACTCTGGCTTGCACTGAGTGGCAATACATATAGAGAGTTTTGGCTGTTTTAATTGCTCCATATACCATTATAATACTGCATTCTTCTCTTGATTTAACTGCTTTTATTTTTCTATCTTTTTTTCAAAGCTGCTATGCCTAGCTGATTTAAGAGGGCACTTCCCAAAAAATACAAATCACAATTTAATGAACGATAATTACATGTTTTAACTGTCTACATACATACAATTATTTTATATAATAAGGTCCTAAGGTGTACATAAATCATAATGTAAATCAATATGACTTGTAAGAATCCTACCTGATTGTTCCCACATTCACAGGTCAGCTCTCCACACTTGAAGTACCTGTGCCATATGTACAGGTGAAACTCCAAGAACTCTCCTTAATTAGATTGTTAATACTTTAGAAAATAATCTTTTTCATATCTTAAAGTTATCAATCTTTCTATTTTAAAGGAATCAGTCTTTAAAATTCTTTAATATATTTAAACTTATTACTTTTTCTCATTAAGTTTATATCCATATATGTAGGTGCATTTAAGCATACACATAATATTACTTCAGAGATGAGGATTTAATCTCTGAACTTACTGAGTTATTAAGATACATGGGGTTTTTTATCTTCCTTTTAGTGCGCTGTTGTGAATTATGTTTCAACTCACTAGGTGCATACTCTGGAAATGTAATTGTTTGAAAATCACAATCATTTTTATTTTTCATCATGTCTACGATAATAACTGGCCACAAGACATGATTAAGGACTAGAGCCTTTGCTCTGCCAATGTCCCACTGACTATTATGCAGCCACTTTAGTACATGCTGCCTACCCTTGACTGGAATCAGTGAACAATCATCTTTCATAATGCTTCCTTTATGGTCTGACAGTTGTTGCCAGGTGTTCCATAATTATTTGTGAAGGAACCAGGGATGTTGCTTCAGCCAGATTTCTCTAATCTGCTTCATAATCTATTGGTAGCCATTGTCTTCAGCTGTCTAATGAGCTACTATTTGTTTTTACCCTTGATTTCAATGTTTTTGTATTTCATTTTCTCTATGTTTCTGGTCATCATGAACCTTCTTTGACTATTTTGTTAATTATCTGGCTGCTGGAAAAATTTTTTCTCTCAGAGTATATTTATTTTACCCAAATTCATTTTAATCTCCTCTGAAAGTTTTTTTTTGTCAGGGTTATTAATTTTTTTAGTAATGGTTATTTTTACTATTTTGCTGAACCATTATCGTCCTAATATGGGATTAGGGCCATGTACCACATATAGTGTTTAATTTTGCCTGACTTCCATGTATTGGCACTTCAATGATCCCCTTTATTCTAATGGTGTTACCATTCATATCTAATACCTTTAGGTCAGTTTTTTGTATTCCTGGTCTTTTCCTACACTTAGAAGTAACAGATACCAATCGCAGATCAATGCTACTTCCACTGCCACTGTTGTCTTCCATGGCAATAGACTGATCACATATTTTAATTTTGATCATAAATGTTATCATTCTCTGCTGTTGCCATCTTTTTAATATTAGTCAAGTGCTTGTCCTGACCCTTTATTATACAGTTACAACTATTATTTCTGTCACTGAATTTTTTTTGCACATTTTCCCCATGTGCATTCATGTCTGTAATAACAATTAATGGTCTTGTGGCCATTTTTCCCACAGCAAAAGCATATAATTGAGTTTTTGCTGTTATAAATTTTCTGTTTACTGTTGACAATTCCTTCTTAATGATTTAATAATTTGTGATTTGCTATCACTCTTAAACTCAGCAAATTTTCGAGAATGATCAAGCATGAGTTCATAAGCTATCTCATGTTTTAAAACCTCAATATAATTTAAATTGCCAACAGCCAATAATTGTTGCTATAAATAATCATTATGCATACTAGTCAGAAATGGCTTCATCTAGGAATGATCCATAGATGCAATTCTTTGCTTGATTATCAAGAGCACTAGTGTAATATTTTATACTTTTGTCCTAACCTTGGAATAGCAGTCTAGTGACATGCCTCGAAGGTTAGCAGTTAAAGTGATTTGACAAACACTCTTAAACCTGATTGTATATACAATCTTTAGAAGTTATAGATTCAGGGAGACTGTTAGATATTTCAATAACTCCTTTCCCAGCAAAGCATAATAATGAAACAATCTTCTATTTATCATCTTAACTTTATTAATGAATAAATATTTTTCCACATGTTGAATGTACAGGGGCCAACTACTTGCCTCACTGACATCAGATTCACAGATTGCTACTTGCATTGTTTAATCATTCCTTTGACTAAATTTAACCATTTAATATAAGGGTTCAAATCAAGACTGTGACTGTTGCTATGTCTAGCTGATCTAACTTCCCAACAAGTACAAATCACCATTACACAGTTAATATTTAGATAATTTAATGAATGATAATTAATAGTGTTTTAACTATTTACGTACGTATGATTATTTTATATAATAAGGCTGTAAGGCATACATCAATCATAATGTAGATCAATATGATCTGTAAGATTCTGGTTGACTGTTCCCATGTTCGGAGATTAGCTCTCCACACTTGAAGTCCCTATGCCAATGTTCTGCTCCAACTTATATCCGTATGCACAGGTGAAGCTCCAAGAATCAAATAAAGTCTTCTTGATCCAAATTGTACTGAGGTATTCGTTGTTTCAATCCCTGAAGTTGATTGGCTCCAAATTGTACTGAGGTGACTTTTAGTTTATCATTTATTTTATAAAGGAAATCTAAACTCGAATTCCTTTAATTGTTTTATATCATTAACAACAATGTATCAAGCATTGTTAGCAGAGAGGTCATCGCAGTGGCCTTGCAAGCAAGTAGTTGGTTGCAGACAGTTGTGGGCTCTCGTCCCGGCCTATGCTATGACATATGGAAAAAAAACAATGTATTCTAAGCCAATAAACATCACATGATCACCATCTCTTATGCTTGTGTATAACTGTTGTTAAAACAGGCAAAACTCACTATATGCCACACACAGAAAGCTAAAGTAATCAATGGATGCCAGAAGGCTTGTGCATAAAATTCCCATCTAGTGCCTACTCATCCAATATCCCCAGACTAGTTTCTGGCTTGTGGCCTTCATCAGTGAGGAGCCTTGGATCTGAGAGCACTGCATCCAGATCTTAGGATCTTTATGCAACCCTCCAGCAACCGCCTTTGATCTTAGGATCTAATGCAACCCTCCAGCAACTGCCTTTAAGGCAGTTGCTGGAAGGTTGCATTAGATCCAAAGATCTAGATGTAGTGCTCTCAGATCCAAGGTTCCTCACTGAAGGGGGCCACAAGCCAGAAACTAGTCTGGGGATATTGGATGAGTAGGCACTAGATGGGGATTTTATGCACAAGCCTTCTGGCATCCATTGATTACTCTAGCTTGCTGTGTGTGGCATACGTATAGTGAGTTTTGCCTGTTTTAACAACGTATTCTATTATTATTAATTAGACTTACTAGTTTTAGAAAATAATCTTTTTCTAATCTTAAAGTTATAAATCTTTTACTTACTATTTAAAAAAAATCAGTCTTTTAAAATTCTTTAATTTTTTTTAAACTTATTACTTTTTCGCATTAAGTTTATACCTAAATATGTATGTGCATTTAAGCATATACATACATATCAAAATCTTATAAAGTTTTAATTAGATTTTATTTCACTATTTTTAAAAGGATCAGTCTTTCAAAATTCTATGATTCTTTTATAACTTAATATTTATTTCCATTTTCAATTTATATTTTTTTATGCGTGTATTTAAATATACACATCACACACACATCCCTCTCCCGAATCCGGTATATATGTTCTGGTATTAAAGTAATTCAGAGAATCCTGCCTCTGTAAGTCCAAAAGCAGGACTAGGGCTTATTAAGTGCAAGTCACCACAAACTTTTATTATTTTAATGCGCCCTAAATAGGCTATGTACATTTGTAAATATGCTCATATGTTCTTTAAATTAAACTATTAGCTTACAATCTAAATTCTGTCTTTGCCAATTATTTACTTGCTGCTCATAGGACATAGCAAATTGACACAATCATTAGAGGAATCGAATCTTAAGTAATTGTCTGAACTGCAAACTGGGACAGTCGTGACTGGATTTAAACTAACAGAGAAAATAACAAAACTCAGTTCTAGAGCAATTTTTTTTTACTTCCATGGAGCTGGAATAGCCGACTGGCTACTATATAGATGTACTTAAAAAAAAAAAGTTATTTTTAGTACGGTATTACTCTAATAGGTGGCGCCAAAATACTCATTGCCGAAAATCGAAGTATTTGAGGTAATATCATTCATTATCGGTGGTTTTCAAATTATTATAAGGTTTTGCAGACAATCATGTAAATAATAACTGAGAGTTATTAAAGGTCTACTATTTAAAAATTAGGTTATATTTTTATAAGAAGTAAATAACACTATTTGTTCATGCTGCTAAAATTAAGGCAAACGTTTCCTTAAAAATTAGATTTAAATTAAAGTGGTATATTAAAAAAAGAAATTATTATATTAAAACATGTATGTACCAATTGCTTTTAATATTTAAATCATCAAAAATTATTTCAAGGCTTGTATAAAGATTACGATGAAACATCCCTGTGTAATTCTGAAGTTTAAATTAACTTTAAAAATCCGACTTCTTATTTTGATTTGATGATTGAAGTCACATGATCATTAAATGTACCGCTAGTATTTTATAAATTATACTGCTCTGATAAATAAACATGGTAAAATTTTGGAAATTATGTTTTAGAAATTCATTCCAATTTTATTGTCAAAATTATCTGCAATTGCCATCCTGAGATTATGAGAAAGATAAAAAAAAATGTTTTTATAACTTTTTTCGTTTTTAGACTTAAAAAAGGGAGTATAAATTTGAAGTAAAATTTTCAAATATAATTCTCTTCACTTTGCTAAATTTGTCACATCCATTTATAATTAAGTCTAATACTCTTGAATAGGTATATTTGAAAATTTTATAAATAAACTGCAGTATAATTAAGTATTTGTCTATTCTTCACAAAAATATTACTAAAAGAATTAATTATCATTCCCTTTACTAGAAATAAACATTTTTTATATACATAAAAATGTGATATATTTATAAAATACTTTTTCTAAGAATGTGTATGATATGTAAACTTAATGTTTTGCAGGCCATTAGTGTTTATCATCTAACTTTATCAATCCATTAAAGGATGAAAGTCTCCAAGTGTATGCAATTCAATTTCTCTGATCCACAGCCTTTCCTCTCATCATCAAAGTCCTTATTTTTTCTATCCAATTTATATAGTTTCTTTCTAGCTCTTTTATAATCTCTTGGGATTCATTTTAAGATTTCGCCTATCTTTCTATTCTCATCTCTTAACGATATGTCCAACCAGTTCCATTTTAGTTTCACAAATCCTTCAAAGATGTCTGTGATGACAGTTAGTTTCTTCACTCACCTATTTCAAATTCACTTCCTTTTCATTACTTCCAACATATATCTGTTTGCACTTTACTGAGTGATCTTATGTCTCTGTATAACTCTTACTAAATGTCCAAGTTGCAAACCCATAAGTAAGAATTGATAAAATATGTCTAGTAAATCCCCCCCTTTTTTTTTCAAACATATAGATACACCTTTCAATATTAAATTATTTCTACCAAATTTAATTCTATAATTAATTTCATTTATTATATTTCTATCCACATAACATAATCTGATCAAGGTATTTGTAGTTGTTAACTTCTATGATAATCAAATTTTATTTTCTTCTGAGAAAATCTGTTGAATATTACTTTAGATTTTTTTTATCTTTAGTTCTTCTTTCTTTCATCTGATAACTCTTTCAATATTTTCCGAAATTCTGAAACATTTGCAAAAACAACTGCATCATCTTAAACATCTAGATGACTTAAATAATTTTCATATATTCTTATCCCCTAGTTTTCCATTTTGATCCACAAAATACTTCTTGCAAAACTACTGTAAAAGGTTTTGAAAATGTGGAATAACCTTGTCATAGGCTCTTCTCCATGTTAATTTTTTTATATCACCACATAATTCAATCATTGCTGTTGCATTTTAATAAATATTCTTCTGAATTATATCTCGGATCTACATCCTGATGGTCCAAAGCTTTAATCAGTGGGAAATGTTTATAGAATTAAATGTCTTTTCATAATAAACAAATCTAAAGTATAATAGCATCTCATATTCATTGGTCCTTTATATAACTTCCCTCACTATTTGGGTGCGATCTATTATGCTAAAACCATTTCTAAATGTTCCTTTGGTTATTTTGATCCAAAGTTTGTTGAAAATGAGTAGCAATTATCTTGTAATTTATAAAACTGATAGAAGATTTGTAATTTTTAATAAATTCTTTATTACCTTTCTTAAATATCAATATTACTACTGCATTCTTCCAATCATCTGGTAAAATTTTGTCTAATAATAATTCCATTATTTCTTTGATTTTTTTTCCTTCTTCATAGATTTAATCGAATATCTTACCTCTTTTTTTGAAATAAATAATAATCAAATATATAGTTACTTAGAAGATGGAGTAATTCTAGTAGTTACTTTTTTTTCTTTATTAATATAACTTTTTGTAGAACTCTTACATCTCTATTATGAGGTCATCTCTCTTTTTAATATTTCTATCTTTTCTTTTTAAACCTCTAAACATCACATGATCATTGTTTCTTTTTATTGTTGAAACAACTGTTTTTGCCAAGTCACTTTTTTTTATATCATTATCAACTCTTTTTTTATATCATTTTATGGAATTCCTGATATTCAATTCTTAGTGGATTACTTTGACATATTTTCATTTCTTCTTTTCTTTATACATTGTCTTAATTCTATTTAGAAGAAGGGAATAAATCCTTCTCACTAGCGCTGTACATAATATTAATTCAGTGATGTTAAATGTGATGATAATCTTGTTCCAACCACAAAATAAAGACTAAGAAAATAAGAGTGGCAGTCTTATTTTCAAATGTAAATGCATGTATATAGACCAATATTAAGTATATTTACATTTGAAAATAAGACTGTCATTCGTATTTTCTCAAAGACTTTATCTTGTGGCTGGGATGAGATTATCCTCGCATTTAACATTGCTGATTTAATATTATGTATGGCTCTAGTGAGGAGGATTTATTACCTTCTAAATGGAATTACAATCTGACACTGTGCTAGTAAAATTCATTGATCATTACATTGTCTTAATTAAAAATTTACTAGTATTTTGCTTCCTTTTTGTATCAATTATTTCTCTTGCTATTTTTAATGGATCTTTTTATTGATTGCAGTCAATCTAATTCATCTTCATATTCTGTCAATATTTTAAATAATTAACAAATTACAATTTACATGTATTGGAATATTTCTAATGGTTAGGAATAACAACTATTTATATTATCCTTTTTATTAGTTTTTTTTCTCTTTCTAGTTTAGCATTAACACATATGGTACATATCACTAATTTATGATCATTTTCTGTGCTGAATTACTTAAGAACATTACAGTCATGAAATACATATTTTCTCTTAATCAAAATATAATCTAATTCTGCTATACCTACCATTGGATGCTTTCATGTCCATTTTCATTTAGTATTTTTCTCAAAGAAAGAATTCATAATGTTTGATTCTTTTCTTTTTCTGTAAATTTCACAAGCCTGTGTTCTTTCTCATTTTCATCATTATAGTTTTTATCCACAACATTTTCATCTCAATCATGATAGGTATCTTTCATTAATTTGAATAATTCATCTTGCTTTTGTCTGGTATGTCATCAGTCTTGACATTATTGTTTTTCCACTTTTTTTTTGTTATGAATCCCACTCCTCTTGGGTTTCTAGTATCTGTGCTGTTCTAATGAAATACATGTCCATAATTCAAATTAACTTTCTAACTTCACAAAGTCCAACAATAGCCCATTTAATTTTATACAATCCCCTCAGTTTTTAGTTTTAAGCAATATTATGTAAGAAAGGCAACTATATTTCAGAAAATATCAAAAAGTAATTTGGATTAACAACATCTTAGGTATTATTAATTTTTCATTTATTCAATTTAAATTCTGTACACCTTTTTGGGATGTTGGAAAAAATTTTACAATTATTTTCACAGTAAAAAAATCATTAGGATATCAGATATATGACAATAAATACTTTGTAGTCAATCATATTGTACAATAAAGGGACTTTAATATCAATACTGGAGTTAGATAAACCCAAGTGCTTGGCCCAAAATATCTGATTTGCCTCTACAAATTTGAACTGTTCATGAGAGAACTTTTGAAAATGTAAAAGGGCATGATTTTATGACAGTTGAAAAAAAACCTACACACATTATATTGATTTAATAATTTTTACCCCTTATATTCATATAAAATCTATAACCATACATAAAATAAATTATTATAATGATACAAATATTTTTTGAAAATGTTAATAAAGAAAATAAATATTTATTTCTTTGCCTTCCTTATAAGATTCAAAGGAAGAATCCTAATATTTTTAATGTTAAGAAAAAAACATGGAGAAAAGTTATTACTTTAAATAATTGATTGAAGTTTTGCTTTTGCTTAAAGTTCTGTTTTAGATTTATTAACAATATCACTCAATTAAACATTTAAATTTAATGTTGGTAGTAAGAAAACTATTTTTTAAATGTACTTAAAACTTTCATTCCTCCATATATTCTTGAAATATTGACAGTTTTCTTCAATCTCACTACATTTATGTTATCTACTGTAAGTTTTAGTGATTAATAGATGCTAAGTGTACTTAATAAACCCTTATCCAATGCTGTCTTATCCAAATATCCCCAGACTAATTCCTAAGCTAGAAACTAATCTAGGAATATTTTAATAAAAGTACACTGGATTAGCATCTATTAATTATTAAAGCTTACACCAGATGGCTTAAATGTAGTGAGATTGTAAGAAAATTTCTAATAAATAGCAAAATGTGTAAGCAAAGATCATGTAATGCTTTATAAATCAAGTGATTATTGAAATATATAAATAAATACATCTGAAATAGATAATTGACTTTCAACATGCATTTCATGTTGAATCAGCACTCTTCAGGTGACCTATATCACAATTTTTTTTACATGCTCTCATTATTTGTTCAATATTTATCAATGCCAAATTAGTATTTGATTTCATTATAATGATTTTTTTCACTAAACAAGTAATATAGCATTTCATTTGCTAAAATTCAACCTATCATTTGGGCTCACAGAACCATAGCTTACTGTTCCAACTAACATATGTATTAAAGTTTCTAAAAAAAAATGTTTTATTGGTATTGGTGCAATAATATTATCCAATAAAAAACAAATTTTTCTTTTTTGAACGTTTTGTCAAATTTTTGTGTTTATACCTTAGCTATCACTCAGAACATAAATATATTTAAGATTATTAATATTCATTTATTAGTTTAGAGATTGTCAAATCATTTCTAAATATAAACTTTGAATCACATTTAAATATTAATATATTGAATTTTAATTAAAAATAAAGTCAGAGTAATTTAACTATTTTATTTATCCAATTGTCATTATTCATTTGAAAATTGTGTAGAAATTTTAAATTTATCTAGAAAAAAGACATTACACAGATGAAGTTAAATTATTCCATGTGTTTATGATTATTTAAAGTCAGATATATTAATGTTTAACTGAGGTTTAAAGTTTATTTATGGATTGGAAATGGTATAATAATCTCTAGTCTAATAAATGATTAATAATAACCATTAATGTTTTTATCTCAAGTGGTTGGTGTGAAAGTTATGAGTACTGAATGTTTAACACTTGTAAATTTAAATTGCAGTACAAATATTTTTTTGAATTCTTTAGAAAATCTCAGAAGATAACTTAATTTTGTCCACATCATCAGGAATGCTGTATCATTATGAAGCATCTTTCATCATCTCTAGTTATGTCTGTCCTATATAAGATGGCTATATGTATGTAAACTAGTTCTGCCTTATTTTATGGCCTCTTCACCATTTGTTTGTGCCTTGTTGCAATATAAAAAATACTATTTTTAGTTGGGATCATTCATACTAGAGATGTGATCAACAGCCATAGTTAGTCATTCTATAACTTTCGTCAGTGAACTGTCGCATTGTTTTTGTAAAGTATTTCATTGAAATTTTTTGTATGCACCACTAGATTTCCATAGTATATTCATTTATTTAGCATGATTTTTTTCAAGAATCTTTTGTCATTACATGGTTTACTCATTAATTGTCTTGTAACTTATACATAACTTCTACTTTGTCTGGATCAGTTCTATTAATTTTAATTTCTTCATTTTCTAATTTTTAAGCACCAGTTCTTTTTTGTTTTCATCATATTTATTTTTAATCTACTTTTCTTTACTCTCTTGAGTAGCATCTTTGATATTGATTTCAGCATTTTGTGTTATCATTTTTATATTTTAAATTATTAATTCATTTATATTTATCTGATACTCTTCAAGAGCAGTTCTCTTATTTTAGAGTCATTTACTGTAAGTTTGAGTAATCAGTGGATGCCAGATGGTACAGTTACAAAATCCATTTCTCCAGATTATAGTCTGGCTATTGCTTTCATCAGTGAAGATTAGCATTCAAAGCTGAAGCTAATGCAATTATACTTTTAGCAGATACTTTTTACTCCTTTATACTATTGAAGATAATATTCTGAAATTCAAAAAACCCATAAGGTTTTGAACTTAAACTAAATTTATTTATGTAATTATATAGAACTGACACCAATAGATGATTCTAAAATATAGAGATAATACTTGTTTTTGAAATCATGTGAGAAAATCATGTGATGTTGTTGATCCTAATATTCTTAGATGAAAGTGTAAAAGGGATCTTAAGATATCATATTACTGAGATCTCTAAAAAATATACTGAAACTTGATATCAGATCTATGTAACTAAGTAAAAACATTAATCAAGATAAAAACCTTAAGATATTCTGAATTTCAGAATGATATATATTCTAGATGCAGGAATTATATTAGTTCTTAGATGCATAACCATATTGCTTCTAGAATTAAATCCTAATCTTCATTGACAAAAGCTGAAAACCAGAAACCAGTCTGGAGATAAGGATTTTATAGCACTATGTTATTTGGTATCCATTGATTATTCAAGCTTACAGTACATTTTTCCAGAATACAGTGAAGGTAACTATTTTTGGAACCAGATGGGAAAGTTATTCGATGTTGATATTTCTTTTTTTATTAATTTTACTCATTGCTGTAATTAATGTATTGAAGCTGGATATACCTTTACTAATTTCAACCAGCTTTCAATTTTCATGCCTGCTTATAAGTTGTTGTATATATTCTTTTAAAAAAATAACAGTAAATAATTTATTGTCTGTTTTATACTATTTAATATTCTCAAGTTATCTTTTGATCAATATTACCAAATATCTTGGAATGTTGACCAAATATAAAAAAATAATTTTATATTTAAAAAATACTTTTATTTAATTTGATGAGTTAAGAACTAAAAACCAAAGAAATTTTTTTTCTTCAAATACAAATTTTCATTGTTTTATGTAACTCGGAAAAAAAAAGTGGGGTATCTCTCACTGTTTTTCCAGTATTTGAAATGAAATTCACTTGTGTTAAAAATCGTTTGCTAGATTTTTGTGTTTATGAAGACAGTGTTTTAAAAATGGCAAGTTTTAATTAACTATAAATGCTTTTGAATGAATTAGGAAATTCAATGAAAGTATATTTTTAAATGCCATCTATTGCATATGTATAACTGAAAACTTATTGATTCAGTATCAGTGCTTTGAAATTTGGCCCACCAACACTGTTAGACTGGGCTATCCTGAACATTACATTGTCATCAATTTAAGCCAATAAACATCACATGATCACCATTTCTTATGCTTGCTTATAATTGTTATTAAAACAGGCAGAACTCAATATACGTATTGCCACACATAGCAATCTAGAGTAATCAATGGATGCCAGAAGGCTTGTGCATAAAATCCCCATCCAGTGCCTACTCGTCCAATATCCCCAGACTAGTTTCTGGCTTACGGCCTTCATTAGAGAGGAGCCTTGTTTTAATAACAGTTATAAGTAAGCATAACAAATGGTGATCATGTGATGTTTATTGGCTTAAAACCAATCCTGTCTAATAGGATAGTGATGGTTATGGTTATTAAAGAACCAAAGAGACCAAAATGTATAGGTGCTGAACTAAGTTCAGACCTATATGACTGTATAAGCTAATGAGCTTGGTTTGAAAATATTAATGTGTTTTCAATTTAAGACTCATAGTTTTGTAGTTAAGTGGAGATAAAAGTTGGCTCCTAGAGGGTTGCATTAGATCCTAAGATCTAGGTGCAGTGCTCTCAGATCCAAGGCTCTTCACTGACGAAGACCACAAGCCAGAAATTAGTCTGGGCTTATTGGACGAGTAGTCATTGGATGGGTATTTTATGCGCAAGCCTTCTAGCATCCATTGATTACTCAGGTTGGCACTGAGTGGCACTTCTGTATGGAGAATTTTGCCTGTTTTAATAATTGTTATCAATTCCTAGCACTTACACAAAATTAGAAGAAAATTCTTTCTGTAGAAAGAAATATGTAAAAATCAAATTACAAGATTTGCCCATGTTGCTGAAGAATTATATTTTAGAAGAATTTTACAGTGCTTAATACCTCAATCTCATATCTAAGGGAATTATAAATTATTAACCAGAGTAAATAGTTCTTGTTTTATCAGAAGCTTAATAAAATTGAGCCTTTTATATCACTATTATACCTTTTCTCATGTTTATGCATTCTGTAAACCAAAGAAACTATTTTTTTGTTTCAGATAATGCTTTATATTTCTCCTATTTACATGATCTTAATGTTATTATTATTATATGTATTCCCTAAAATAATAAAAATAATAATAATTAAGAATTGTAGAAAAATTCACATACTTTTAATTTGTATATATGTTTTCAAATTTAAATATGAATTAGTAATTTTTATTCATCATTCATTAGACTAGAGATTATCCACTTAATGAATAACTTAAGTGGTTTCTAACCACTTTTAACATGTTGTGGATGGATATAAGCATAAACATATCCACCAAAGATATGTGAAAAAGATCATCAAAGTATTATGTGATTAACAAACATTTCATTTGCTTAACACAGGCTATTAATGACAGTAGGGAAACCATACAGTAATGTCACCATGTGCAAGTCTTCATAATCAATGAATGCAAGGTTTGTGCCTAAAATCCTTATCTACCTAATCATCCAATATTCTCAGATAAGACTCATCACAGATGAAAGCCACAAGCTAGAAACTAGTCTGGGGATATTGGATGAGCAGGCACTAGATAGAAATTTTATGTGCAAACCTTCTTGCATCCATTGATTATGAAAACTTGCACTTGGTGTCACTATTGTATGGAGAGTTTGCTAATGTTATGTGAAAAATATGTATAATTAACATACTTCCATTATGTGGTTTCTGTCAAAGTTTTGGGGCAGTGAATTTTACATTTATCAATTAAATATGAATTATCTTAAGAAGTCAGAATATATGTTTCATTTATCAATTTATTCACTTATTAATTTTTTGAGGAAGGGGAACTTTTATAAAGCATTGTCATCTATTGCATTATCCAGTGTGCTCTAGCACAAACCCGTAAATGTTAAGGAACTAAATTTATTATAAGACTTCCTGAAGGGGTCTTTTTAAGATTATACTAAATTAGATTATTATTTTTGATCAACTTTTTTTTTTTTTTTTTATGAAAAAGAATTTTTCTATTTCATGTTTTGCAAGACACTAAAAAGTTTTAAAGGAATCTGTTGAGATAATGTATAGTTAAAGTATATATTTGAATTTTTTGTTTATTTTTATTAGGATATTCATTACCTTCTGAGATTACTTTTTGGAGAAATACTACTACCATTTAAATAAATTATTATGATTCTCTTAAAAAGCAAAATGTGTACTGCATATTGATTAGGTGTTGTTGTAACCGAGCATCATTTTATATTGCATCTGTAATGATAAGACATACAAAAAAAAAGTATAAATAATTTATAACTGACATGGGTAAATCTAAACTAATGTTTTTAGGCCAGAAAGTTAAAACTTAACTGGAAAAAATTAATAAATGCACTATAGAAATTAGCATTAACGATATGATGGACCCTACAACTTATTAAAACAGAATAAAATTATAATAGCCTATAAAAGTTCCCGATATTCATTTTTGAATTCTCAGTGGCAAAAAACATTGAGTTGATATCCTATAATTTTTACCGCGTTGGAAATCCCAGTCTTCATCTATATAGCAACTTCACTGATATGTGAGTAGTACCACTTTTCTGATTAACGTTTTAACATACTCATGTAATATCCAAGTGGCAATGCTTTAATAGTCTTACGTTGGCCTCTCTACCGATGACTCCGAATTAATCTGTAAAGTTGTTTATTTTTTGTCAAATAGAATCATAAGCTAGGATTAAATCTTTAAAACCTTATGTATTTATAACTTAATTAATGCGCACATAGACAAAACACCTGCCATCTTTTCGCTGTTATCTTGTCTTGAGAAAAAAAAAAGTAATGTATATATAAAAAGTTCGTGCAATAGTAATTTGAATATGGTTCAATGTATTATTGCATATCTCTTTATTAGATTTTAATGGAAAATTTGTTTTTTTGTTTTCCTAATTTGGTTGCAGTCGCTAAAAAATATGACTAGTGCACTAAATATGAATTTGAGCAAGATTACACTAGATACTTAATTTTTATTTATTACACAGTATTTCAATATATTTTTCCTTTTTTAAAAAAAAGTGTTATGTTACTGTAGGTGTCGCTACACGTAGTCGTCAAGACACAACCCAGATAAATCATTTTTGAGGTAATCTTAATAATTTCTATACTGTATAACCTTAATTTCAAATAATGAAGAAAATATAAACAGTATTGCGAGTTTAATTAAGATTTTGCGCGCAGTATTTTTTTCGTATATTTAAAAATAATGTAGTTTTAAATATCTTCTCACCGTTAACATTACTGCTTAACACAAAGGGTAACGATTTGTTGAAATCGTCTTTAAATTTAAAGTACCTAGTTTAAATGTGAGGACTAATTAATTTCTGAATTGATTCCATTAGAAAATTTATTTAATTATGTTATTGTTTAATCCAAATCGATTTTTCATAGTATTTGTGGCAAATTAACTTGGAAACGTTAACATTTTATTTACATTTAAGCCCTCCAATTGAAATATATTTATAATCCTAAATGTATGGGAATTTTTATGAAATCAACGGTTTATAACAATAGATAGCAATAAGATTTTGCTGAGATCAAATATTAATAATAAATTGCTTTCGAATGATTGAATCATTTTATTCTTAATGCTTTATCGTATGATCAATCGCTTTGGTGGTCATGTGACATTAAGCACCAAAATGACTGGTTAAATTTAACAATTGTGCTATTGATGAAATATAATTGTTGTCTTTTAACTTTCTTCGTCTGGAAAGGATTTTACGATCTTTCTAGCGACTCCGCCATTTTCATCATCAAGCAGGGCTTTCTTCTCGGGAAATCACTTTTTGAGTCACTGATTCCCATTTTAGTTTTATAGAGCTATCTATTTAAATTTTGTTTTGGAATTCACTTCTCTTAAAATCTAGTGGGTAAAAAAGTAGTTTATTTAAATGCTGTAATCCGCCGTCCCACAATCCCGTGATCACCATTTTCTACACTTACACAAACTGTTAAAACGGTGTGTGTTATGATATGATATGGCTACTCCTTTATCGAAATTAGGAATCTCTTAGCCAATATGCCCTGATAAATCTGTTAGCCATCTTATTTTCCATTCTCCACCCTAAGTTTCTCCCATATTCTCTATCCTGCTCTATCCCATTTCTACATCATCATTTTTATCCACTCTATGGCCTTTATATGTAAATCCCCCTCACCTTTTTCCAAACTTAGCATAAAGACCAAGAATCCACTTTCTGTATAATTACTTAATTTATATTTATTCTCCCACAACTGCATTATTTGTACCCTGTCTGCTTGTAGGCATTTACATTCACTTAATAGATGCCTAATATTTTCTCTGCCAACTTGCAGACTAAATCATCTATATTTTTCATTTATGTGTATATTCCCTTGTTGCTAACGATCCTGTTTGAGCCTTAAACAATAAATTACTTTCCTTGCTATTCTGTTTACTTGTATATATATTTAAATTTCTTTTTACTCTCCATACTAGTTCTCCAACTGCCTATTTTTTTATTAGTGCATCTATTCCTCTATCCCATTCCTTGCCAGTATAACATTGAACAATTCTCCTAACACAATCATCCCACCTTTTGTAAAAGTATACGAACAAAGTCTATCCAAATCTGCATACCGTACTCCCTTTCTCACCCATCATATTGCCTGTCCTTTACTCATAACCCAATTAAATACCTATTTTGGCTATTCTCTTATTATCCATAAATTGCAAACTACCAAACATTTTCATTTTGCTTTTTGCATCTCTCATAAAAACTTGTCCATCCCATTTCTCCTGAATTGCCTCCTTTGCTGTCTCCACACCTGCATCTAATGCATGTCTTCCTACTTTGTACTTTTTCTAAGTAATCTAACACCACTTTACTAATACATAATGCATCATTACTAAGTTAACTCTGCTACTGCCACTCCTTTTCAGCTACATCATATTTATATATGAAAACTGTTAATTTCTTTATCAGTTCCTTTCAGGTTTTTTTGCTTCACTTATCAATTTTTTCTCCCATTTATCCAAGTAATTTCTCTGATTATTTAAAACGATTCCCAAATAGTTTGACCTTTTCACATTTATCTTTATATCTCCCAATAAAAATTCTTTCTCTTCTCTTTCCCCAGCATTTATCATCATTATTTTTGGATTTTTTTCTTTACTAAATTTAATCCCCATCTCTTTACCCATCCTTGTGCATGTCTTCAGCATAACTTCCATATCTTTGTTACTTTCTGTGTACAAAAAGACATCAGCAAATAAAAAAGTGGTAATGTTTATACTCCCTTGCCACCTATTAATGGTATCTCTACCCTCTTTTTAGTCTTTTTATTGCTCCCTCCATTTCTCTCAAATATAATAAAAATAAAATATGTGATATAGGGCATTCTTACCTTAATCTCACCCCATTTTTAACTTTAACTGATTCTGTATTTTCTAATTGATATGTATAGTAATTATTTTCATACATTCTCTTAATAAGATCTACTAAAGCTCCATTCATTCCCAAATTTACTAAGTTTACTCATAATCTATTTCTATTTACTCTGTCATATGCCTTCTTTATATCTATAAAGATCATATATAACTGTCTTTCTGTATTCCTCTTATCTATAAGTTGTGTGACTACAAATAAACTTCTATTCAATCGGAAAACTTTCATTTCTCCCATTAAATTATTTTCTTCTATCCACTTTATATGCAAAAACTTTATATAACACTGACATTATTGCTATTGGTCTATAATTGTTTGACTTTCTATAATCCCTAACCTTTTCTTTAAATAGTAGCCTTACTTTTTGTACTATTCCAGCTATCTGGAAATTCTATCTTCTGTACCATCTTATTAAAACATGATAATATATTTAATTTTGTCTTATTTCCTAAATTCATCACCATCTCTGCTGCCCATTTATCTAAACCTCTTGCCTTTTCACTTTTCAATTGCTTCCCTGCCTCATTCAATTCATTTTCAGTAAACCTAATATTTCCATTACTCTATGGTTTTATATTTGTTATCACTCTGTCCTTCACATCTAACATCAAAAATTTTTATATTCATTACATACTTATTTAAGATTGTCTCTAATTCTTCTCTAGAGCTACAATCTTTTTCCTCATCATCTAATAATAGTATATCTCTCTCCTACATTCCTTTTAATATATTTCCAAAATTTTTTACTCCCATCTAATATCCTCCAGTAATTTACTATTTGATTTCATTCTCTTTCTATAATTATCTATTTTAGCCAACTTCTTTTTTTTTTTAAAACTGTCCCCATTTAATATTACATCTGCTTCACTTTCTTTTTTTTAATAGCACATTTATATTTGCAAGCTTTTTCTCTCTTTTAAACTTTTACTAATTCTTACTTTTCTATTACTTTTATTTTTCTGAATATTCTCACCTAAAACCCTATTTCCCACTTTTTCTGCTTCACCATACCAGTCCCTTATATTCATCCCCTATAAACTCTTCCATGATTTCTTTTATTTTTATTTTGTATTCTAGCTTATTCTTATCATTCATTCTCCATCCACATATTTCACTATCTTTTCTATTTTTATTAATATTTTCCATCACATTACTAGCCATTTCTATTATAAAGAAATTATGATCACTATTGTATACTCTCTCTTTACTATCAAACTTTAATTTTCCATAGTTTATTCATTCCCTTTTTCTCTACTAATACATAATCTATTGTGTAAAATATGTTATTTCTAGATTATGTGTATTGTTCCGCATAAATATTTGTTAAATTTCCAATCCTCAAATTCACTCTCTGATATAAATTCTTCAAAAGCTGTCCATTCTTGTTATCTACATCATCAATTTCTTCAATATGCCCATATGGTCCCCCCCCCTCTTTTTTGGAAACTGTATATCCTTAATTAGGCATTCATATATGCTACTGTTCCATTCCATTATAGTTTGACTATTTCCAGAGACCATATATACATACTATAGCCACCATCGATTCTTGTCTTCCTAATCTTATCTCAAATCACAAATATTTTTCACAACCATATTTAAGTATTTTTTTGACATAACTTCGATCCCACCACCTCTTTTTTCTTTTCTATTTATACCCTGTTTACCAAATCTTCCAGTGTAGGTTCTTCTTTTCTTAGATGCATTTCCACTACTGCAAATACCTCAAGTTCTTCATTTTTACCTTATTTGTTTAATTCCAGCCATTTTTCTGGTCTCCTTGCATATTCAAATACCCAATTTTAACAATTTCTTCTTACATGAAGTCAGGAATCTCAAAGCAACTATATCTAGAGAGACTACATCACTTTACCTTCCCTTTCCATTCCTCATCCTAAGTTTCCCCATATCCTGCTCCATCCCATTTCCACAACATAATCTTTGTCAACTCCATGGCCTTCATATCTAAATCCCCCTTATCTGTTCCCAAACCCAGCAGAAAAAACAATAACCCACTTTCTGTATAATCTCTTTGTTTATATTTAGCCTCCCGTAACTTCATTATTTGTATCCTTTCTGCTTCCAAGCATTTACATTGAGTCAACAGATGTCTAATATTTTCTGTCTTTCTTACACAACTTGCAGACTAAATCACCATCCCATTCGAGCCTTAAACTGTAAACGACTTTCCTTGCTATTATCATAAATTAACTCTCGCCCAATGTTCCGTTTACTTCTATCTATATTTAAACTTTTTACTCTCCATACTAGTTCTCCAACTCCCTATTCTTTATTAATGCATCTATTGTTCTATCCCATTCCTTACCACTATAGCACTCAACAATCCTCCTAACAAAATCATCCCACCTCTTGTATAAGTATACTGATATAAAATCTTTATCCAAGTCTTCTGATATTTCTCATCCATCTTGTTGCCTGCCCTTTCCTCATAAGCCAATTAAATACTATTTTGGCTATTCTTTTATTATCCATAAACTGCAATCTACTGAACATTTTCATTTTGCTTTTTGCATCTCTCATATAAAAACTTGACCATCCCATTTCTCCTTGAATTGCCTCCTTTGCTGTCCACACATCTGCATCTAATGCATGTCTTCCTACTTCCATTTGTACTTTTTGTAAGTAATCTAATACTCCTTTACTAACACATAATGCATCATTGCTATATGTTAACCCTGCTACTGCCACTCCCTTCCATACAATTCTAGCTACATCATATTTATTATATGAAAACACTGTTAATTTCTTTATCAATCCTTTTCTTTTCTTTGCTACATTTATCAATTTTATCTCCCATTCATCCAAGCAATTTTTCTAATTACTCAAGATGATTCCCAAATAACTATATCTATTCACCACACCCCCAATAAAAATTCTTTGTCTTCTTTTTCACCAGATTAACCATTATTATATGTGATTTTTCTTCACTAAATTTAATCACCATCTATCTCTTTACCCATCCTTGCATATGTCTTCAGCATAACTTTCAAAAAGACAAAGTATATACTCCCTTGCCACCTATTGATGGTATCTCTATCCCTCTTCCTAGTCTTTCTATTGCTCTCTCCATTTCACTCAAATACAACAAAAATAAAATGGGTGACATAGGGCATCCTTGCCTTAATCCCATCCTATTTTTAACTTTAACTGATTCTATATCCCCTAATTGATATGTATAGTAATTATTTTCATATAATTTCTTAATAATATCCACTAAAGCTTCATCCATTCCCAAATTTGCTAAACTTATCCATAATCTATTTCTATTTACTCTATCATATGCCTTCTCTATATCTATAAAACTCATATATAACTGTCTACCTGAATTACTCATATCCATAAGTTGTGTAACTACAAATAAACTATCTCCTATACGCCTATCTGACCTAAAACTTACATGCATTTCACCTACTATATTATTTTCTTCCATTCATTTTGCAAGTCTTCCAGCCATAGATGTTACTGCTGTTGGTCTATAATTGTGATCTAGCAAGGAAAACTAGAAGAGAAGAAAAGTCTCAAGAGTATAAAACAACATTTTGGTATTGATAGGAAACACGTATCTGCAATAAGAAAAAAAGATGGAACTATTACTAAAAAGAGAGATGACATCATGAAATGGGTAGAAGACTTCTATCAGGAATTATATATTAATAAAGAACAACTACCTTCTATACCAATTATATCTTCTGAATTGCCCAGAATTTTAAATGAAGAAGTGAGATATATAATTAAATTTATGAAGAAAGGAAAAGCTCCAGTTAATGTTAGAATTATAATCGATTATTAAAAGAACCAGTTTGTAGAAATAGAAAAGGTTTTGGCAAAGTTATATATCAAATGTCTAAATGATAAACATGATTGAAGACTGCAATATTAATATTTAAAAAAGGTGATAAAGAGAATATTAGAAATTACAGACCTATCACCTTTTTATCAGTTTTATACAAAATTTTACCAAGATAATTACAACTCATCTACAGAGAACATTGGATATCCACCAATCAAGAGTACAAGCTGGATTTAAAAGTGGTTTTAGTACAGTAGATCATATCCCAAGTATTGAGAAAATGTATAGAAAGGACCAATGAATATGAGTTGCCATTATGTTTTTGATTTGTAGATTATGAAAAGGTATTTGATTCTATAATCATTTCTTCAGTGATTAAAGCATTGGATCATCAAGGTATAGACCCAGAATATTGTCATATTCTGAATAATATTTATAAAAACGCAACAGCAACAATCAGATTACATAATGATACTAGGAAAGTCAGCATTGAAAAGGGTGTAAGACAGGGTGAATCCATCTCTCCAAAACTTTTAGTATTACTCTTAGAAAATATTTTATTACACGAAATACTTCACATCAAATTCAGAAAGAATCTGAACGAACAATAAAATGTATGTGCTGTTAACATAAACCAAAGAATTTTTATTATTGAACATGTTTATTTACAGTGCTCTGAGATTGAAAAACAGCTGCTGGCATAATTTTTTTTTAATATGAACATGTACTACCCTTAGAAATAGAAAATGGCTGCTTGAGATCATAAAATGTATTAAATTTGTGAATTTTAATGGTTTTTTTACATTTTTGTTTGTTGCTTCACTGTATCTTTTTCTACTTTCACTCATTTATTTCATTTTTGATCATTTTGCTAATCCTAATACACATTTCTTCAAACTTTGCTTTGTAATATGTAGTCTATATATTGCTTTTCTGTTAAACGTTTAAAGTTCAGATCCATAAGTAAAGACTGGTAAAACATATTTTTAAAATTTCAAACTTAATAGGGTTATTTATTTTTAATACTAAGATATTTCTCCTAAAAGTTTAATCGAAATTTAATTCACTGATTAATTTCAACATTTACATTTTCATCTGTATTGATCATGTGACCAATGTACTTACAATTGTTAACATATGCAGTTCATTATTATTGATCTTTTTTTTTTGTTTTTGAAAATTCATTGAACATTACATCTTATTTTTTATATTGCATGACTCTGGCTGCTTTAGCACCATATATTTATCTTTCACTGCCTCTTTATTACTTACTGTAAGCTTTTAAAGTAATAGATGCCAGACAATAGTGCTTAACAAATCCCTATCCTGTGCTGTTCTTTCAATATTGCCAGACTAGTTTAAGCTTATGGCTTTTATCTATGAGGAGCTTTGTATTTTGGAACAGTGCTACTTTTTGTTTTATTTTGTGTGATAGTTTTTAAAAGTTATGTTTTCTGAAGCTATGAAGCTTTATTTGCAAAAACATCATCTGTAAAATCTATAGGATTTAAATAATGTCTATTTTTACTTATTTTGTGACCCATTTTAATCTATAAACACTTGGCATAAAACTGCTATAAAAAGTTTTGGAGAGATGGAATCATCCTATTACTCTTATTAGAGTTACCTTCTTAGAATGACCATATTATCTAATCACTGCTATTATATTTTTTGATAAATATTCTTTAGAATATGTTTTGATATTCCAAGGCTTTAATTCGGTAGAAATATTTATAGAATCAAATGTCTTTTCATAATTCATCTATCTATGATTTCTTTTAAAATTGGATGTGATATTTTATAATCACTTTTAAATCCAGCTTTTTTTTTTAATTGGTTTGAATTCAAAGTTTTTTGTGGAATATCTTAATGATTTTAGTTAATATATTTTCTTCATCTTTTTTAAAATATCTATATTGCTATTGCATTCTTCAGTAATATATTTTTATTTAGATCTTTAGTATATAGCTTTTCTAATAATTTCTTTTTCATCTGCTTTTTTTTAAAAATCTACAATAATTCCAATCTCCATAGTGTACTGGTCAAAACATGTTGATCCATCTAACGAGTTGAAAATCAAAAAATGTACTTCAAGCCCGAGATTTAGGTTAGGGACCAATCTGAATTCGAACCCATTCCCTAAGCCCCAGATCAAACACCTAATGAATAACATATAATGATGGCACACAAGAATTTATTCTAAAATCCGGCCTACTAGCAGAGCGGAGAAGACAATGAGACAATATTAACTACATTATAACTTAACTAAAATATGCATACACATGGTTATACATATGGGAGTGGAGAAAAAGGGAATTTGAACTACTCAAATAAGTTAGACAATAAAAAATAGCTTAATATAATGAATTATTTATATAAATTAATGTGTGCATGAATGAGCGGCCTACCAAACGGTAGATAATTACATATTGAAATTCACGCTAACGATTCTCATATGCTCTTTTATTAACTAAATAATATATATAATTTAACAAACATCTTGGATGTGTACGGTAATAAGATGCCAATCAATTATTAAAAGATTACATAAGATTGCTATTAACGCTTTGGTTTACGATTCTGAAACATGGTAGCTAACAATTTCATGGAGCGTTCCAGGATTCATTACATATATAAGAAAACTATTTTCACACCATTGCAGTCATGAAAATAAATAAAATACATTTGAAAAACTTATATTTGATTACATGATAAAATATTTATTGAAAAATTCTTTTAATTAACATTTAGGAGATAACACTTGATCTTTCCCCAAGGCATATACTCTTAAATAAAGAAATAATGGATTATGATGGTGGGATTGTATAATAAGATTGAAATAACATTATTAATTAATATAATTAGTGATATTCAGAATTTATATATATTTTGAGCAGAGCGCAATTTTAATATAAAATCAAAACTGGGTCATGAAGCAAAAAAAATAATAATACAAAGAAATGGCGGTACTGACATAATGGCGAAGAAATAACTGGAAAAAGTCATGCTTATGGATGAAAGATGAGGTCTAAGATCCCCATTTTAGGACAGTACTTAGAGAAAAGTGGTTAAACTTGGCGTGGCCCAGGCTTTACTGAAATTACCAACGCTAGAAACCTTTTATACGGAATAAGTCCCAGGAAGCTCAACTATTCACAGGACATAAGGAGAAATCTATGGGTTCAATCCTGTCGCAACCCCCAGATTAAAACCACGTATATAAATTCACGAAGATGAGCCGAATGTCAGTAATGCAGTACGGATGAATGTCACTAACAACATGAAATAGGATTTACTGCTTTAAAATAAATGACCCTTGTTTGAATGCCATAATTTAGACAAATAATACGCTATGCCACTATAATATATACATATACAAGATTTTATTTAATAAAAGAAACTATTCCCTTTTCTGCTATTTAAAAATAATTCAATCCCACCTTCGTGGATTGATATTTTAAGAGTATAAAAGAAAACTAGCAGTTATAGAAAACAACTAATAAGTCACCTTTTCAGAATTTAATAAATAATGAAATAAATAAGGTTTCAGAGCGCTAATTAGCCTATGTTCTGGATTCACCTTGGATAGAATTACTTTATTCTATTCGGAGTTGGACAAATGATAAATTTTTATACTAAAACATAAACAAAATGTTGACTCATAAAAACAATCTGCCGAGAGTATTAATTAATAATGCATTATGTTTTCAGGGGATTTTAATAACCTTAATTCATGGAGATTTTAATTAAAAGGAAGGATTTTGAGATATTCAGCTCGTCAGATCGCTTAAGATTGGCATATTAATAGTAACAAAAGCATACATATAAAATCAAGTAATAACTATATATTGACTGCACCAAAGTTAAAGAAAGTTAGAGCATATGAGATAGGATTGGTTTTTTTTTTTAAATTATTTGAAAGCAATTTACACATTAGAAAGAGATAAAATTTAAAGAATACATTAGGAGAAATCTTGATAGCAGGATTTGAGATTAGTTAGACTAGATGTACTTTCAGACGGAATGAAAATCATTACCTTGCACAATTTTAAGAGTTCATTTTGACAGTCCAGCTCGTACATGCCAGTTTAAAGATCCATGCGATTTCTTAGGTGGCAGCAAGCTTCTGATAAGCATTCCAAAGTTTTCAGGTCAGGCTTTTACTTCATTCTTCGCAACAGGATGGTATGGCAGCGGAAGATGGCCCCACGGATCGGAAAGGTGATAGGCTTTCTATTCAACCATCATTTTTAAATTTCAAACCAGCATGAATTCTGTTAACTGCACAGTTCTGTCAGTAGTAGCTAACCTTTGGTGTTTAAAAATCAGCCCATTTTATATCCTGCTCTGGTATTTGTGGAATGCCTTTAATTTCTTATTTCTAGCCCAAAATCTAATCTCTGATCTAACAAAATCTTACATTTCTTTGTCCATTGTTTTTGGAGATGCAATCATGAGATAATGTTCCAAAAATATATTCAAATCTATTTCCAATGTTTATAATAAAAGTAAAATCTATTATCTTATTCCCCATTTTATTTTCAGTAAAACATTAATTAAAAATTTCTTCCCAAGATTAAAACAATATTATATTTCCACCCCTTTAATTATTTTTGGACAATTAATGATTGCATCTTCCATCTTGGATTTTACAAAATATACAGTTTGATTTTTAAAGAAAAAGTTTTATGAATGATATATAATAAGATATTTTTAAAAAATCAATATTTTGTTAGTATGTTTGCTCCTGTAATATATATTTGAGCCGCACCTATGTACTTTAATAAAAAAAGAATTAATAATAAAAATTGTAAAGTTAAATTTTAGGTGCGCATCTGAAATATATACATAAAATATACGTACACAACTAAAGGAGCTGGATGGGGTATGATGTTTGAACATGGTTAGTACTTGGTAAGTTGATAGAACCATGAAGCTCAATTTTAAGCTAAGATTGATTGCTTCAATAGATTTAATTGCATGTCTCGGCTTTCTTTAAAATAGCTACTTAAAAATTGTAATTGTAGTTTGTAATTTATTATTATTTATCATTGAACAAAATCAAAAGTGTCAGTTAATTTTGTTGACACAAATTTTATAAGTTCTGATGGTTATAAATCAATCGAAACTATTAATAAAATAAAATCAAACGTTATAAAAAAGTATTGGATTCAAATATATAAAATGCAATTATTATTTTTTTTGAAGTTTCATTACTCAATTTTTTTAAGTGAATCATTTTAAAATTTTTCCTTTTATATATATATATCTATATCAGCATGTTTAACTTGAACATTTTTTTGGTGGATTGCTTTTTTTTGTATAAGCCGTGTAGGAATTTTTAATAGAATATCAGTTTTTATTGATTTTGTTTAAGTTTAAATCATCTTTGAAGTTATTAATATTTTAAAATGTTTTGCAAGTTTCAGCAAAACAAGCGAGAGATATTAACTGTTTGATACTGTGTTTTTTCAATTGAACTAGTTTTGCATTTGATAGATATTTTAGATCTTACTATTGTAACTGGATTGGGACCCCACCTACTCTAGTGGTAATTTATTTTCTGATGAGCATATTGCAAGAATGAAAGAATGATTGACATTACTCAAGGCTGATGTCACCCCCTTTCTACAATAATCTTTCCTGCTCATCAGAGGATATAGCATTAAAGAGACTGACAACAGCTAGAAATTTATCTGTTTGGTTTTCCAAATGGTACCACTAGAGTTCCACCTCACTACAATCTTACTCATCCAAATCAAATTATGCCAGACATAGCTGAGGCAACATGAGATTCCCATGAACAAGTACACTGATTGATGAATGATCCAAAATGAAACTGTCAACATATGTTAGTTTTATGTAACAATTTATTTAACTAACAGTACTTTGGATAAGAAATCATTCAAAAAGTCCATTAACAGTCAGCTTCCATGGATCAAATAGTCTATTCCATTGGTAACTTCTCTGATGCTCAATTCCCTCGCTGATACCCATACAGTGTCCCTCATTAATATAATGGATGTCACCATATGTCTATCCGTCTTTGCAAAGGCTAAGTTCATATTTTAGGCAGCACTTGGCCGATAATCCATTTTGACCGGCATTCATATAACAGTGACTTACATATCCATGTGTACATCATGTATACTTCCCATAAGTTTAAATTATCATTCTATGAGTTTTATTCTACTTGTATGCGCGTATATATATGGATTGGAAATATGGATTAATTCCCTATGGCAGTATACACCTAGGCCAGTTCGATTTATATTTGAATCAATGCTTTTCATTCATTATTTAGTAGTTGATAATTATATTTGAATATATTCACGTGTACAATTTTGTATGCGAACTCATATATATAAAGTATTAATCCTTTCTCGGTTAAATATCAAACATTTACAATGTATACATATATCGGGGTATGTCTCTTTTAAATTAATCATCACATATATAAAATATTTCTTTAGCAATTGCAATTTAACAACTTTATGCATATTATTCTATCTTCTTCATTCTAATAACACTTGTAGCAATTACATTATTCTCTCAGTTTTTAACTGTTTCATATAAACACTATCTGTTTTTTTTTTCACTTTGATTTGAATATTTCATCATTTTGTCTAATTAATTATTTTGAATAACTTTATAACTGCATTTCATTTTATCCTTTTCGGAAAGCTTTCTTTCTTACTGCATTTGCGTAAATATTATTAAATAGTTCAAATGTCAAAATAACTCATATAATAATGAATATGCATAAATATTGGTAACATCCCTACTTCATAAAACATGTTTTAATAACTATCTAGAGTTTTATTGCCTTTTTAAATTTCCACGATGGTCTTCAAGTTGACGTTAGAGTGAATGGTACAATCTTCACAGTGGTCTTTAGAGCTGAATAGTTTACATAAGGGCACTTAGGCATATTTCTTCATCTTCGCGTCCTCTTCCATGGTGTGGGAAGGAGAGCGAGCTATTCTTACTAGCCAGACATTTTAGCATTTACTCTATAAATAAGCTATTTCTTCATATTACAATTTATGGTAACTTCCGAGTTTGTCTTTAACTGCTGCACCTCATTAATTACTGGCCACGGTGAATCCAAACTTGGTCAGATTATTTAAACTCTTCGCTATAGAATAACTAAATACTGAACTGCTATTTACTGCAAAGCAACTGTTACAATCAATCAACTGCAACTACTTGGAATTGATCGATTGCTCTCTTTATATACTCCTATTTCCCACGGTGGTTTTCAATATCCTCTTTGATCTCACTCATGCTGACTAACATGTTTACAAAAATGTGTTTACTTTCTTTGCCAAAGGCAAGAAATTAATGCTATCATTCTTGATGAACTATTACGTTTCTGTTCTTTAATTTGGAAAAATTTCAGCTCTAAGAAATAAACTTATTACATTGGTAACATTTTAATTTGAAACTGCAAATTTTTTAATGCCAAAGATTCAATTAATTTTTAACTGTAGATTTTAAATATTGATTTTGCTTTTCTTTGTCAAAGAATTTGACTTCACACATCTTGTTTTATAACGTGAGTGGAAAAAAAAAAGATTCTAAATCACCGTCATTTATTATTTCATTCAGAAACGGCATCAGCTTTTATTTTAATTTAAACCATTTTAAAATGGAGAGGGGTGCACTTCAGTATATATATGAAACAATGCACCTATTTCACTATGCATGCTTACTCCTGTGTTGAATCTTATAAATACATTAAAGTCTTGAAATATTTTACTATTTTGTTAGTCAAAATATAATTCAACTTTGCTATCATATTTAATTTTTCCACTATAGAAATTTATAATATAATGGGCTTTTTCCAGCAAATTCCTTAGACTGTTTCCTCTCATTTTTGTCTCTATCGAAAATTACCCACAACATTATCAATTTTTGATTATTTTTCAGTTCTAACATTAAGATCTCTCTCAAAAATTCAATACTATTTCATCATAAAGAGAAAATTTTGGGATATAAACCTGAATTATTTACATTCCATATTTTTCTTTAAGTTTAAAAATTAATCTTTCTATACTGTTTGATATGTCACCAATCTCATCGATGTTATTTTTTAATCTCCTTATTTAGAAATGATTTCATTTATCGAATGAATTATTTATTTATCTTTTCTTCTAATTTCAGAAAGTCTAGCAATTCAATTCATGCAATCTTTCTTTACTTGGAAGTTATGTATATTTGTAGATAGCCAAATAAAAGGTCATCAATAGGTTTGTAGTCTAGCTATTTGCCTTCAATTACTATACATTACCTTGGCTATAAAGGTTTTAATTTATTTTTCTCTACTATAATTATAATTGTTTTTTAATATTCAAGTAAGCTTTCATCTCTCCTTCAACAATTTATCTATATCTCAGTTAAGAACTCAGATAAGATATCTGAGAAAAAAGTTGACAATGTTTTTTTTTATTTTTAATTCTAGATAAGAGTTAGTATGTCCACGCACATGCTGGTGAACAATAACCATTTATATTGGGTTACCTTATATATAATCATTTGTGATAACATATAGAATGGATTTTAGGAATTTATTCTGCTCATTTCTTCTTGTAAGGCTTCAAAAGACGAATCAAAGTAACTGCTTTCTAATAATAGCAAACTTCTTTTTGATAGCCATGTTTATTCATGAAACTAAATAATTTAAAAAACAAAAATTAAGTAAATCAGACCATGAAATGTTATGAAAATTTGTTTTAAAAGTTTATACATTTAATATTTTTCTTTTTTGTTTAGGTTACCTATCAATAAATGACATATGGAAAATTTATGACTAAACAGAAAAATTACCCAAGGTAAAAAAATTTTGGCAATCTTCTGCACAAATTACTGGATGTTGTATAAGTGTAACTTATTTATACAAGACTCTCTCTTCATCCTCTTGTGTAACATCATCAGTGATTGTAGTACCTGCACCATTTACTGATTGTTAAATAAAATAAATTCATATCTTTCAACTTTGTAGAAAGAACAAGATGGAATATGGACCACATTAGTGAATGACTGTTTGTGACTCATTAGAAAATTGATGCTACTCCCATAATTATAAAACAGGATTGGTTCCACTATGACTTCTGATATCAGGAAGAAAAATGTAGTTACAAATAATTTACTATTATCATAAGACTTGGTGAAACTTAATAGGAAAAAGATATATTGACATTGAAATAATTCTTAAAAACCCGAAAATATTTTATCTATAAAGTTTGTTTTGTTTTTTGCCTATTGTAAACTGCCTGTAGGAATAAAAATGGTTTTATTTTTTAATATTAAAAACTTAAGCAAGTATCAATAAAGTTGTCTGAGAATATCCATGATAAAAAAGTATTTTTTTGATGATTATTTTTAAAAATTGTCTGTAATTTGTAAAAAAATTATGTAGCTTGTGTACAATGGAATCTGACAAAAAGTCATTAAGAATTTCAAATAGAAATTCATTGAAATGACTGCTATTTGAATGTCAATAAGAAAAAAAAGACTTTATAATGTTGTTTATATAAATTTTAAGACTGCTCTGTAGTATGCAAATTTTGATAGAAAAATAATATTTAAATAAATACTAGTCTTCTTCATTAGAGTTTTAAAATGGATGAAAAAATTAAAGAAGAGGTAACAACATTCAAATGTCACTTATGTAAGTTCAAATCTATTCAAATAAGTACATTGAATTTACATAAAACAATCCATAAAGCAAGAAAACCTTTTCAATGTGTTCTGTGTGATTATAAGACTACTCGAATAAATAATCTAAAAAGACATCATATAACTCATACAGGAGAAAAACCTTTCCACTGTGACTTGTGCAATTATGAAACTGCAGTAAAAAATCATTTAGAACGGCATAAGAAAGTCCATACAGAAGAAAAAACTTTCCAGTGCAGCTTGTGTGATTACAAGACTGATATAAAAGATTGTTTAAAAGTGCATCAAGCAACTCATACTGGAGAAAAACCTTTCCATTGTAACACATGTGAATATAAAACTTCCTTAAAGAGAAATTTAGAAAGACATAAAAAAATTCATACAGGTGAGAAGTCATTTGTATGCAATTTGTGTAATTATAGGACTGCTCAAAAAAGTAATTTAAAAATACATCAAACCACTCATACAGAAGAAAAACCTTTTCAATGTAGTTCATGTAGTTATAAGACTGCTAGAAAAAGTCACTTAAAACTACATCAAACTATTCATACAGAAGAAAAACCTTTCCACTGCACCTTTTGTAGTTATAAGACTGCTAGAAAATGTAATTTAAAAATGCATTTGACAACACATACAGGAGAAAAACCTTTCTTATGCACAATGTGTGATTACAGGTCTGCTTCAAAATGTGGTTTAAGAGTACATCTTTCAAGTCATACAGGAGAAAAACCTTTCCATTGTAATTTCTGTGATTATAAAACTGCTAGGAAAAGTCATTTAACAATACATGAGAAAAAACATACAGGAGAAAAACCTTTCTTCTGCAACTTATGTGATTACAAAGCTGCACACAAAAGTAAATTAATTGTACATGAAAGAATTCATACAAGAGAGAAACCTTTTCCATGTAATTTATGTGATTTCAGGTCTTCTTCTCAGCTTGCTCTATTAAGACATAAAAGAAGTATTCATATGAGACCTTCTCTTCTAAAATTAGATCTCAATACACAAGAAAGAAAATACCAAATAGATGACAATCATAATAATACTGAAGTATTAAAATGCCATTTAAATGATCACAAAAGTAGTGAGAAAAGTGTTACGGAAAATGATGAAGATAGTCCTCACACTGATTGTGATACTGATAAGATTCCTGCGTGATGTATAATTTGTTTTTAATTTAGAAGGGAAAAATGATTAAGCTGTTTAATGAAAATATGCAGAAACTTTAGCATAGTGCTGGATCACGAATTAATTGTTGGCAGAAGTGTAATTCACTTCATCAATTCTTTACTTTTTGCCAACTAGAATTTATATGAAGAAATTTACAGAAATATCTTATTAAAATTTAATATGAAGCTTCAACAGGGTGGTGTGATCGATCATGAAACATTACAATATTAATAGTTTATCAAAAATTATTAATGATAAAAAATTTTTGATAAATATTTGTACAGTTTGGTTTCTGTACATGGATGTTTATATTTGTAATCTAAGAAAATTGTTTATCTGTTCGTTTTTCCAGTCATCTTTAAATGACACTGCATAATTTAAAACTGTTTTCAAACATCAAAATTTGAAGGTAAGCCAAATATCTAATGTATATTTTATATTGTAAATAAAGTAATGTACATTATAATCAGATCAGTAATTTGAAGAATTATTTTATATGTATATAATAAAAATATTTTTGATTTTTTTTTAATAAACATTGTTTTTTTTTTTTTCTGGGAGTATATTTTATATAATTTCCCCCTCAAAAAAAAATTAATAGAAAAATTTTAAAACTTTAAACCGAAGTGTCCAACTTTTGACATTAATGCCTCAATTTTTTCATACAAGTTCATGTGCTATCCAACTTTTGCATTATAATGCAATTTTTATATAAAATATACTATATTGTAGATAAATAGTATTTAGCTGTTTTTCATATTCTAATAATGTACCATCAAAACATTTAAATAAATTTCTAAGTCTGAAAGCAGCAGGATATTTTTCAAAGTTGAATTAGTCACTCATGACCTCGTTTAGCTTTTTATCAGTTTTATAAATATAGTTTTCATAAAGAACAATATTGCAAGGCTTATGAAGACAAACAAATGAAAGTTAAAAACTATTAAGCCTTATTTTAAATTAGACAAGTGATAATTGTTTACTTACAAAATGATTTCCAGAACAATTTTTTTTTTTTAGTTTCACTGATTGAACTTAAATTTTTGTTATAATTTTTTTTTTTCTGAGTATTAATAGAAATTGGGTTTAATTACAATATTACTTTGCAAAAATTGGACTTAAATTTTTATTTTTATCTCCAAAAGTGCAATACATCAATTCTTATTTCACAATCTGCCAGATTTGATACATGCACCATGAATTGGGCATCCCTATTCTAAACAATTGCTATTTCATTGTGGAAAATATTTTCATTCATTTATCAGAATGAAAATCTTCATAATTTAATAAATGGCAATATTTAAGAAACTTTTGTTGTATTTCCATTTAAGATCATTAACTAAATACATAGATGAATATTTTTTTCAGTAAATGATTATATATATAAAATAGAAATTCATATAACATTACAATACTAGCCAAGAAACAAAATTTTGCTAAAATTCTTCTACAACCATAGTTTCATCTATTAACAAATAGACCTTTTCAAGTGAAATTCAACTACACATATAGCATTTATATAAAACAAAATGGCCGTCCCATCATTCTTCAAAAACCAACTTCCTTTAACATCTAAAGGATGTTTTCATGAGATTGATGGCCTCAAATTCAAAAAATTTTATCATCAAAGTGTCTTTTACTCTTCTTTTTAATTCCTGGGGTAGCTTATAAGATTCTTTGCAGGTTATAAAATTTATATAAATCAGAGTAAATTAAGTGTCTTAATGAAAGAATTAAAGTTCATAAGAATAGAATTAAAAATAGATATAACTTAGCTTTATATATTTATGAACTGAATACAGATCATAAAATATTATTTGACAATACAGAAACTATCTTTTATGGAAAAAATGAATTGAAAAGAAGAATAAAAGAAACTTTGATGATAAAGTATTTTGAATCTGAGGCCGTTAATCTCATGAAGACATCTTTAAATATTTAAAATAGCTATTTTTTTTTGAAGTGAATGATTGGAAGGCTATTTTGTTTTGTATATGTTGTATGTTTAGTTGAATTTCACTTGAAAAAAGGTCTGTTGGTTAATAGATGAAACCATGATTGTGGAAAAAATTTGTTTTTGACTAGTATTGAAATGTTATATGAATTTCTATTTTATTTATAATTACTAGTATTGTGTTAGGCAATGGTTAATTTTTATGATCATATACTAAATAAAATCTATACATTCACATAAATAAGCAGTAAAATAGATATAATAATAGAAAATATACTTCAGTTCTACCACTTATTATAAGCTTGACTAATCAATAAGTAATAGTGCTTATTAAATTACTAGACTATTTTCTAGCTTAAGGACTGTCAAGAAAGCATTTTGGATATCAGGTTTTTTTTGGATCTGATGCACCTTTCAATCAGCATCTTTTTATTCTTTTTTGTACTATCAAACTATGAACCTGAAATTCAAAAACTAATGATTCGAATCCATATCAACTTCTAGGCATTTTTTATTCATTGGCATGTATTAGTTCTGCCATATACTGTAAGTATGAGTAATCAATTGTTAAATTTCTATCCAAGCTATCATGTGCAGATATGCTATGTCAAGGTTCAAAACTTCACTGATAGGACCATAAACTGTCAACTAATCTGAGATAAGGAAAAGACAGCACTGAACAGGGACTTTATAAGCATTACCATCTATTGACTACTATTCAAAAATATAATAGGTAGCAAAACTAGGGTACTATAAATAGTTTCTTCATGAAAAGCATGGTATAAGCTGGGGTTATGTAAATTTTTTTGTTTTAAAGCTTCACACAGCTCACTGCTAATCAGGGATTGTTCCCAAAGAAAAATACCATTAACCAAAAACATATTTTAAGTGTTTTCCATCCTAGTTTTAATGACAAATAATTTTATAGATAACTAGTGTTAGTTCTTCACTAAAAAAAATTCTTAAGCCTGTTGCAGTCATCACTTAATGCAACAGCAAACTACTACACAATGAATACAGGAATTTAAAATCCAATTTTAGTAATATGCTGATGAATGGAAATGGTTTGTGTCTTTGTACAGGAGCCATCTATTGTAAAGTTAAGCAATTGTGGACAACAAATGGTAATGCTAATCAAAACCTGATCTCATTTCTGATTATGGGCTTTGATCTGTAAAACATATTGGATTGTGCAAACATCTACTTTAAATTAGCTTATATTATCCAATGTAATGACTTAAGAAATTTCATAATTTGCTTTTTCCTTTTTTGCTAATCACTACTTAAGACTTATCTCAAATCAAAATCCCCTTTTTAGATATTCAATCAAGAATCTGCAAATGGAGAATTGTGGCAAAAAAAGTAGAATTATTATGATGATCCAAACAATTTTTTGCCCCAGATTCAGCAATAATGCCAGCTGAATCGACAGATTCAGAACAAAATAGAATTTATCAGCTGCCAATCTAAATAAATATGAGAACAAACCATGAACCACATAATTAATGACTGCCAAATCTATGATCACAGTGGTTGAATTGAAGGACTTAATAATTCTCATGAATTTGTCTCATTGTTGGAATCTCTGCAATTTCCTTTATGATATTTTGTTTATAATTAAGCTATCAAAAAAGCCCATATACTAAATAAATGATAATTTAAAGTTTCAAATCCAAACCAATTTATTCATAATGAAAAAATGTACATTCTGACCTTGTGTCAGATATAAATAGTTATACAAACAATGGGTCTAGATTTAAAATTTTAAGATGCATGAAACCATAAGACATTAGTTTAGATAGAATAAAAGAAATGAAGTTATGTGCTAAATGTATATAATCCAATACTTCTATCTGTAAAGGCCAATAATTAGAAACTGGCCTGGGGAATAGATTGACAATATCATCTGATGTCCATTAATTATACTTATAATAAAGGGTTTCGTAGTATATAAAAGAATGGACCACTGTTCTATTTATGGTTTAGTGCGTGGACATGATTCAGCTTTATTTATTTCTGGTGCTTCCAGAGTGATACACTATTTGACTATACATTACTGATCTTAGATCATTCCTGAGATCTAATTAGTTCATTATGAGAAGCTAGGAAGATTTTATTCAAAAATAATTAATAGTGGATACATCCTCTGAAAAATACAATATAAGGTATATTGAATAAATAAGTGTATATTTTACAAAATATAGATTAAAAACGTTTGAACAATAGTAGAGTGATTCTATTTCATCTGATAATTATGTAAAACTTCAGGATTGGAAGATATTAACATTCCCAAAATAGATAATACTTTCATAAACTCTCCTTAACGAATATTTAAAGTGATAAAATATCTTTAAAATTCAGTTTTGGTGATGACATGACAAATGGGAATAGTTTCAATAATCATGTGTGAATTGGGAAATTTAAAAAGTATTCAGATGACTCAACAAAATATGGAAAGCGGTATGTTAGGAATAACAAGAAGGGATGGAAAAAAAATACTTGGTTGATGAAAAACAAGTGGATCTGGGCTGACACAAACAGTTGACAGCTTAAACTAGATCCCAAGAAATTGTAAAAGACCTAGGAAGAGATCACATATGAAAGGAATGAATGAAATAAGGAAATTTGCTGGTATGATATGGAGAAATGGATATCGATTAGAGAAATTTAAGCATGGAAAGATTATTGTGCAGTGGATAGATACTGAACAAGAAAGATTTTGAAATCTTTTAAAAGCAAGTGAATGACGAAATGATATGATCTTTACCTGTCTTTATAGATATATTAAACAACCTCCATACTTCTCCATTCTTTTTAAATTCATATAAATATAAAGACAAATGACCCCCAAGGTGCATTTTTCTTTTCAAATTTTGCAATAAAAAACTTTCCAAGATCAAAAAATCTCTAGGGAAAAGAAATAGAAATTGATAAAACATTGTTTGAGAAAGCCATTGACAGCAAAATACTTCTTTGATTAATTACATAAGTGTTTTATAGGAATAAATTACATTTATTGTACTCAAGCTATTGCACTCTCTTATGTCATTGATATTTTGAACAGGTGGAAAGAATGAGTATTTTGATTATCTTTTGAATAATGGTTTAAGAATTGAGATGGCAACTTTTAATGATATATCCATTTTATCTATTTAGATCTTTGCTGAAGTGGATAATAATAATATTGTACAATAATGACTGCAATCTTTTCTATTTATTTTTAAATATTGGGACAATGGAACATCTTTAAAATCAGGTAGCACATTATGTGTCCATATATTTCTAAACAATTCCAATAATTTTGAACCTAATATATCACTACTATATTTTAAAACTTCTAGTTCGTTTATCATGATCTGCAAACTTTCCATTTTTAAGATGACAAAGTTAGTGAAGTCAACTCTTTGTTATCCTAAAAATGGAAAAACAGCAGGTCCTGATAAAATATCTATAGAATTTTTTTAAAATGCAATACAGAGAGTGTACCAATAGCACAAACAAGCTCTTAATAAGTGCGGTATGAGAAAATATTTAAAATCTCTATCCAGAACACTCATCTCCAGACCAACTGGTTTCGAGCTTATGGCTCATGTCAGTGGAGAGCTAGAATATTCGAACACTAGATCTAAAATATAAACTCAAAACCCAGCACTTATTTCAAACGTATATTTAAGTAGAAACTCTGAAATTTTCGGACATGAAAATGTCTTTAAATCCAGCTATCTAACTTAAATATCTATATGGAACTGAACTAAATTCAGATCTACCATATTTTAATAGCCTCAGCATAGCCAAAAGCCTTAAAGGTAAAATTATAATAATTAATAAAGCAAGTCATATATAACGTGACATTACTTTTATAAGCTTGTAGTTACAAAAATGCAATACAGAGAGCGTACCAATAGAGTTTATATTTTAGATTTAGTGTCCGAATATTCCAGCTCTCCACTGACTTGAGCCATAAGCTCAAAACCAGTTGGTCTGGAGATGAGAGTGTTCTGGATAGATTTTAAATATTTTCTCATACCGTACTTATTAATTAAGAGCTTGTTTGAGCTATTGGTACGCTCTCTGTATTGCATTTCTGTAACTACAAGCATATAAAAGTAATGTCACATTATATATGACTTGCTTTATTAATTAATTATTAGAATTTTTTAAATATAATGATAAACTAGCTTCAAAATTATTGAAAAGTTTTGGGGAATATATGGACACATGATGTTCCACCTGATCATAATGATGCTTTTATTGTCCCAGTTATTTAAAAATAAATAAAATAGAAATGATTGTAGCCGTTATTGTGAAATATCACTATTATCCACTTCAGCAAAGATACTTTCAAGAATTTTGTTGAATAAGTTGTTTTTATTATAAATAAAAACTTAAACAAAATTGTGTATCTATTACCAAACACTATAGAAATAGATGAATGGGTACCAAAGACATTGTGATTTTAGAGAATCAAGAAGCGTTATAAACGTTTTATTGTCAGGCAAATGAAAGAATAGCTGGGAATGAAGGATTTATATATTGATTCAAAACATTTTATACAGCTAATTAAGCAGGTTTGTCATTGTTTAAAATTAGTTGGTTGTTTTCCAAAATTTACTCATATTATACAGCTATACAATGGAGTGATATCACTACATGTGGAAAGTAATATATTTGAAATCAAAACTGGTGCTAAACAAGGATATATACTTGGTCTTAATATTGTTTTCAATTTTTATGACAGTGATTGTTGAAGTTGTTATAAATGGCTTAATAAAATAAGGATCAAAATGCTTTTCAAGTTTGAAAATATAATTTGTAATTTGAATCAATTTAAAGTAAAAACAAGAACTTTATTGTTTAGATTCTGCTTTATGGTATGCCGATGATTGTGCAATTTTTGCCATTTAAAATATTAGAGAATGTGCTTAATGTTTTGAATGCAATATTTAACAATTTTGCTTTGATAATTAATGTTATAATAAAACTCAAATTCTTTATCAGCCAGTCAGTTAGGAAGAAAAATCCTCAGTAACTTTTAGGTTGAATAATTATCAACTTAATAAGGTAAACCAATTTAAATATCTTGGGAATTTTATAAATGATGTTACGTACAACACAGATTCCAATATATTGCTAGTGCTTTCAAGTTAAAACAGTATATTACCATAGGGAAATAACTAAATTAACTGTGTACAGGAAGTGAGACTTGGATATCTTACCAGCACAATATAAAAGTATTTGACAAGTTGGATACCATATCAGTGTAATATAAAGACATTTGAAAAGTTTCTGTTAAGATTCTTTAAAACTTTTAAAATATAATGACAAAATTATAAAAACAATCAATATGTTCAATTTATTAGATGTGATACTATAGTATCTATGATTGTAAAATCACAATTTCATTGAATTGGACATCTAAAACCAATAAACAATGCAAAACATCTTAAAAGGATGTGAATATTTTGTGGGAATAGACTCCATCTACATTATTATAAAGACGTTCTAAAGAAGTACAATTTGGTTTCCATTAGGAAGCTATGGCAGATATTAGAATATATTGGAGAGTTACAATAAAACATAGTTATAAATTTATTTAAACACACATTGATTACGTAAGTAATATTTACTAAGGCCATAAACCTTAAGAATATGTGCATGAAAATGCGAAGGTAGGGACCTCTACAGGTCTTCCAAAGTGTAAGCTTGTGGTTAAGACCTGTAGAGATCTCTACCTTCGCATTTTCGTGCGCATATTCTTAAGGTTTACAGCCTTAGTAAATATTAATAAAACATAGTGTTGAAACATTTTAGAAAAAAGTATTCTGCCAAAATTAAGAGCTTTGCAAAATATCAAAAAAGGAATCAGTATGTTATATATGTAGATGTTTTTGTGGTTCAGAGATTGGTTTGTATAAGCATTGAAAAACTTATTTCTAAAGAAGTTTTTTTGCTATTTTTTGTCCTTGGAGTTGAAATCACCATGCCATACTTATTTTCGAATGTCTGTTGTATGTAAGTACTGTACTAGTCGCAAAGCAAGCAGATAATGATGATTGTATCCAAATGGATTACATTTCCTAGTCATCTCAACTCTAGGGATTCACAATAAGCTTCTTCATCCAGAACTAATTTATTCTAAATTAATGATGAGCTTGCATTCACAGCCTTTCCTAGGGTGCCATTTTTCCATGTGAAAAGAATCCCTCCAAATGAAGTAATCCTAGTATCGCTCTCCCCCCATCTCCACTAAAACTTCAATTTTCCAGTTAAAAAGCAATATCTACAGATTTATGTCAACATTTCAATTATAAATGCTTTGGTAACATTTGGAATAAAATATGAGATAAGAAAAGATTGACAACTTGAATTTATAAAATTACTAAAAACAATGCATATTATCATTAAATCACACAAAGTAAAATCTTACCAGAATTCAGTAACAAAATTAACATAAGACAAAAATTATGCATCTTATATAATGTAAAATAAATGAAATGCAATAAGCTTTTCAAAAGGAACTCTTACCATGGAGACTAGCATTCATAACATCAGTCAGGAAATTTACAATGTCTATTATTCATAAGTGCAGATTTATAACTTATACTTTGTTCTTTTCTTCATTCATTTTCCAAATAATCAAATCATGGATAATAATGGAGGCACAATTCCTTCATAAATAAGGAGAGTGTATAGATTATTGAGATGTTATGGCACTTAAAACGTAAGGGTTTTGGGCAGTTGGTAATTTATCACAGGAGATGATAATATGTCCTTGTTTAAGTTGATGTATTTTTAGATTGCCTTAACTACACATATCGTAGAGGCTTTTTTTCTTGCCACAATTTAAGCTTGCGAGCACAATTCTTTCCGGGAAAGCAAAATGTGTGATTTAACAAGAGTTATAATTCAAACAATGGCTTTTCTTGGAACTAGATATGGATAACTGGAATGTCACAGAATTGTTTTTCTTGATAGTCTTCTCAAATTGCACAATTCTCTCTGCTGATAGCTTCTAGACTCCTATTTTTTTTATATTTACAGCACCATGGTCCATATTAAAACAAATGACTTCCACCATTCTCTAATTTAGCCCTAAAAAAAATTTTTAATTTTCTATTGTTTTTAATCTAATAAACCTTTAATCATAGATTTCTAGATTGCTCTATTATCTGGGATTATTTTGAATTACTTTAACAATAAAATCTGATTGCTTTTCTTATTAGATAGATTAAGTTTAAAAGATTTTATTACTTGATACAAGTATATTAATTTTTATTAGTGATTTATTAAACTAGAAATTATCCAGTAATGAATAATATTTCTGTAATATAACTTGGTTTTCTTTAATCCAATTAATGTAATCATATATATCATACATGCATACATATATGTATATTCTAAAAGAATCCAGTAGACATTCATTTGAAGAACTCTATATTACTCAATAAAAAATAAATGCATTCACACACACATGTATATATTTTCTTTTATTTAATTATTCTCTTTTTTAATAATAATAATTTTTATTATTTCAATTAGATAGTTATCACTTACATTGATTTTCACATAAATGTGAGAATCTAATGCACTACTAAATGATGTATTGTAATTATTCTTAAGTAATCAGTAAATTAAATCCATATCCTGAAAGTAGTTTGGTACTAAAAAGATAAAAGGTATCTGCAATATAAAATACATTAGGTCCAAGTTGGACCTAAGTTCAAACTGTTCGTAAAGATCACGAGTCAAAACTAATCTGGAGAAATGGATAAGATTACCATTGAATATGTATTCAATAAGCACTATCATTAGTAATTATCAATTATTTAGGCTTGCAATAGATGGCACAATAGAGTAGAATAAAGTTTGCATTTGTAAAGCAACGGGTAAACTGAGGATCATGTGAAGTACGTTATTTACAGAAATTGGAAATTTTAGACTACAATATCAAAGTTTTTTACAAAAATGAGCTTTAAACACAGGCAAAACTCTATATGTATTGCCAAGAAATGGTGATCATGTGATGCTTATTGGCTTAAAAATTAGCTTTGCATAAGTAAAACTGTCATACATGCACAATTATCACTCATCTTATTAAGAAAAAGATGGATGGTTTTATATAAACCTAACTTCTATCTGCTGAATGAATGCACTGCTATCTGCTTAACATGATAAAACATTTTATTAAAAATATGAAATTATGAAGAACCTTATAAAAACAATTCAAGGTTGAAAAAGAATTGCTATGTGATGAGAAATGACAATCTGTTAACTTATAGATGATACATCACAAATTTGCATTAGAGCAATTTGTCAAAAACTGATTTATAAATTTACAAACACAATAGATATTTAAAGGGAATATAAACATGTAGAAAATGCCAATAAAATTGGAGACAGGTAAAAAAAAAATTCTAATTTTTCAGAAAAACCTCTCCTAAATCTTTATACAAAAACACATCATGCATTTTTCACAATGCATTGGAGAATGGATGTCTGTAAAATTTTTGTTTGGTAAGCAGTTACATTAAATATTCTTAAGATTCATAAATTCTTGAACTGTTTTAAAGTATTTTCAATTATGTTTTGCTATTTGTAAAATTAAGAATGAGATTGTTATGGAATATAAGCATGGTGCACCAAATATATATTATATGTACTGTGGTATTAAAATTACTTATATATGCTCACACAGACATTTTGCAAATAAAAATTGTATTATTTTGAATTATAAAATCCAAGTTGTACTTCATATCTATTTCATTACAGTCATTAAATTGTGTATAATTTTTAATGAATTCCCATTATTTTCTCCCATACCTACCATTTATTTTCTGTAGTTCTTGAAAAATAATGGACTGAAATTTCACTATATTTAGATTGTAAACTAAAATATTTAATTCACACACAATCGTAGTATTTAAACATGTCATAAAATTTTTTAATTTAAACTGGAAATTCTCTTTTCAAGACAGATCATTGTGAACAACAATTAGATTTATATCCAGCAATAACAGATAATTGTATTAATTTTGTAATATATTTTTTCTGTAATGGCTGATTGAATAACACACTTATCAATATTGTTCTTGCAGTTCATTTAGACATCTGAAAATATTGTTCAGTTTTTATAGTAACTTACACTACTGATTTCTGTGCTGTATTTATTGATCTCGTAAAACAAAGTGCCATCATCCATGTAGATGATATACACATCAAATGAATTATATTCTTTGCACTACCAATGGAAGACTTCATCTGTAATAGTGAAAACTTAGCCAGAGATTGGAGATTTAAATAGTCAAGTTAGGGATTTCATATGCATCTGTAATCACTCAAGTTTATATCAGATGGTACTAGAGTAGAGAACTGGTTATCTTATATATCTTAAGCTGGGGAGTTTAGTGATTTTTTGTTAACATTAAAACAGGCAAAACTCTCCATACAGTAATGCCACTCAGTGCAAGCCAGAGTACTCAATGGATGCCAGAGGGCTTGTGCATAAAATCTCTCTCTAGTGCCTACTCATCCAATATCCCCAGACTAATTCAGTGAGGAGCCTTGGATCTGAGAGCACTGTACCTAGATCTTAGGATCTAATACAACCCTCCAGCAGCCACCTTTTATCTCTAAGTACAAAACTATGAGAATAAAATTGGAAAACAATATTTTCAATTCAAGCTCATTAGTTTATATAGTCATATAGGTCTGAACTCAGTTAAGTTGCCATACATTTTGGTGTCTGGTTATTTGAGTAAGCATAAGAAACGCTGATCATGTGGTATTTAGTGTTATTAACATTCCTGGTTAGAGGAATAAAGCCTACAGATAATAAATAGAACTGAAGATGCTAAAATTTATAATTACTAAACTGGATTCAGATTTATATTACTGGTAAAAAAAAAATTGACTTGAGTTTAAAACTTTATGCTTATTTAAATTTCAGATTTTAGGTTTAACAGATAAAATACAGCTAAAGGTCAATATTGGATACATACCTGCATTCCTTCCAACATTAAATTCAAAGCTTCAACAATAAAGATAAAAACCAAAAACTGGTCTAAGATTAAAGTTTAAACACAAAGGATAGGGATTTCATATACTTCAAGTAATAGCTAATTATTCAAACCTACATTCAATGGCACAAGAGTAGAGTACTATTTCTTGATTTCTATTCATTACAAAGGCAAACTGAACCAAAAATTCAAATAAACATTAATTTTACTATCTACTAATTATATATATATGTTAAAAGTTTTTGTATGATTTATAAATTTATTTAAACATTAGCAAACTCTCATACAGAAGTGCCATCCTGTGCAAGCCTTAATAGTCAGTGGATATGAGAAGGGTTGTGCACAAAATTCCTATTAGTGTCTATTCATCCAATACCCCAGATTAGTTTCTAGCTTGTGGATTTTATCAGTGAGAAGCCTAGAATCTTAGAGCACTGTACTAGATTTTAGGATCTAATGCAACCTGCCAGCATAGTTAACTATAAAGCTGAGGCCCAGATGAAAACACAATAATGTTTCAAACCAAATTCTTGCTATTTTAGTCATATAGATCTGAACCCAATTCAGTATCTATACATTTTGGTGTAGTTTTTTTTAAGACCCACAGTCACCATAATCCTACAGGCAGGAATGGTATAAAACCACTAAAACAACACATGATCACCATTTCCTATACTTACACAAGCTGTTTAAACAGTAACAAACTCCATATAGTATTGCCACCCAGTGCAAGCCTTGGTAATCAAATGGATGCAAGGAGTTTTGTGCATAAAATCAATATCTAGTGCTTACTTATCCAATATCTCAAACCCGTTTCTAGCATGTGGCATTAGTTAGAAACTAGTCTGGTGATATTGGATGTGTAGACACTAGATAGGGATTTTATACACAAATCTTGCATCCATTAATTACCAAGGCATGCACTACTGTGTGGAGACTTTGCTACTATTTAAACAAACAGCTTTGTGTACGCATAGGAAATGTTAATCATGTAATGTATAAATTTATTGCATTAAAATATAGAATTTGCTTATACTTATGTCAACACAAAATTTTTATAGAGCAGTAATTAAACTAATATATCAGTAGAATATTTTCTAATTTTATCCAGATAGAAGTTATCAAATTAATAATATTTGCAGCAATAGTAGTCTATCTCTGTGTGTGATATTAAGCAATTTAATGCAATACTAGATTCTTCTAATTGTCTCCATTTATTAATGTTTATTAAAGAGTGTGATACCACATGTATGTTTTTGATCATGAATATATTAAAACTTTAAAATAAACAGTTCACAATCATGTTTAAATAAAAAGTTGGGCTATCTTTTCTGGTGAGAAAATGTGTGTTTTAAGTTTACCCCGTTCAATCATTCGAGATTATCCAAAAAATGTATATATAGTAAGAGGTCATTTTAATAGCTTTTTCATTAGTTGACAATTTATATTATGACATTCCAATCACAAACACTGAATTGATTTGATTGGTTACATATTTTTTTCCAAGGTGATAGTTAAATATATATATACATATAGTGGTTTGTTTTCAAACAATAACATTAGTGAGGGTGAGGCTGCATGGATATCACTACTGATTTTAATTTTATATTCACTAATGTTATTGTCAGGTCTAACATAGCCTGGAAAATAAATGAAAATGATTCACTTTTTTTGTTACATAGATAGTTTTAATATTAGAGATCATTACATTAATATGACCAATTCTTAGAAGTTGGGAGGTTATTTCTCTGATTGATATTATGTATATATAACTAGTAATGTTATTTATTTACAGTCTCTATAGAAGTTTATTCATCACAATATTTGATATGATTCCATCTGGTCTCTTGAGAAGCTGATGACATCAAGTTTGACTGGCAGAAATGTCTAAGAAAAAGTTTATTTTTCATCAAATGTTACAATTTATAAGTTTCTATCAATTTCTGTATAGGATATAAATAAATAAAATTACTAGCTTATATATTTATAAGATATTTAATTAATTTTATATATATCATTAATTATTTAATGATCATAAATATAAAAATCAATAAATCTAATTCTCCAAAATGAAGTGTGCTTTTATATTATAACTATAATAACTTGAGTGCAGGCCAAATTAATCATATTTGAACAATGTGTGTTGTATCTATGCATACTTATATACTGTAAAGAAGGAAAATCAGAATGTTTTTGATAGTGAGTCGAGAAAATATGTAGTTCATAAATTGAAGAGCATTTTGAGATCTTTTTGGTTTCATCGGTTTTGAATTGAGTTAAAATAAAATCTTATTGATTCTTATAAAAAATAGAATATTGAGTTTAAATCCAAGAATTATGAATCAACAATATTTCAGAAATTAGAAATAAAAAAATAAAAGTCGGCAAAGAATTTTTTCTCCTGTAACACGTAGATAAAAAAAAAGAAAACAAACAGCTATTTCTTCTGTAATATAGAGTAATATATTATAGACAAGCTTGTTTCACATGTTAAAGAGAACAACGGAATATTTTTCTCTGAGGTCTGAGATTGTAGAATAGTATGGTTGATGCTGACAGATAACAAAAACAAAGTCTACATAATGGTAAAGATGATGGCTAATGACAGACAGTATGCAGTCATTTATTCAGAGGTCAATTTCATCCCAGAATTGATTTATGGATTCCAAACATCAAGCTATATATAAAAGCAGTGATGATGTGAGCCATGTAAAGAAAAGATTTTGCTTTATCACTAAATAAAATTACAATGCCTATATTAAAAGCTCTAAGAATATTTTATTATAGTAGTAAATATTTTGCCATGGTAGACTAGGTAAAAACAAATAGGACAATAGTCAGAAGATCCTGAGAATGCAGTCCAATCCAGTAAATAATATCATAGTATGTGGAATTATATCGCTACTTCTTCCAAGATGCTAGTAAAGTAAGGAAATTGACTATGCAGCCAAATTGCCAAACTTATTCACCTCCTATTTACATCATGCTAGTATAACTATAATGCATGTGCACCACATGTGAGGGGAAGAAATTCAAGGGATGTTATGAAGACTACTGACCATAATTACAAAAAATAAAACAAATACCTAAAAACCCAGGATATAGAACTTTAATAGTTATACAAACAGGCAAAACTCTGTATACGTATTGCCACTCAGTGCAAGCCAGAGTAATCAATGGATGCCAGAAGGCTTGTGCATAAAATCCCCATCTAATGCCTACTCATCCGATATCCCCAGACTAGTTTCTGGCTTGTGGCCTTTGTCAGTGAGGAGTCTGCACTGAGTGGCAATATGTATAGAGAATTTTGCCTGTTTGTATAACAGTTACGAGCAAGCATAAGAAATGGTGATCATGTGATGTTTATTAACTTTAATAGTTGTTTTTACTAGTAAGATATTCATTCCATAATATTAAAAAAATTTAAAGACATTAATTATTGTGATATGTTATCCTTTATATTTACATATGAATCATGAATATAAATGTAAATTGGAAATATATTAAATGGTGTGATATGTTTCACTTCGTATATATGTATGTGGAATCACTAGATGAAAAAAAAATGAAAATATATGAATTGTTTGTGGGAACTATATTAATTATTATCTGCTTGATTTTATATCTTCTTTTGGAATCACTATTATATAAATACAACCAAATTACATTTGTTTGCTTTATTAATAAACTGTTAAATTATTGTTTAATTAATCCATTTGTTTGTGTCTAACTAAATTTAAATATAACTTCAACACACATATGCCAGCTTATAAATATACACAACTTTGAGAACATGCGTACTAATGAGGAATATGCTAAAGTGTTATGATAATAATTTTGAATTGATGATTGTTATGTTACAAATATTCTAGGTAAACATTCTTTCAGGTTTGGCACCTGGAGTTTCTTATGATGGAAACCCAAAACAAATAAAATACTTTTAGAATGTTTGTGACCATAAAACCATCATCATCATCTCTGTTGTTTAATATAATTATATTGATTTAAACCAGGATTTACAAGATTCATAGATACATATAATAGAATATTCTTAAATTTATCATTATGTAAGTACTTATTAACCATTGAATACCTTATATATATATACTGTATTGTGTAAATCATTGGTTTGGGTTCAGACTTGAACCTCTGAGATATTTAGTTACATAAATTGAAGGGATTTGAACTCAGACTTTCAAGTTTCCTACAGCTATCCACTCCATCCTATACAACTGTTACACATGACCATATACATGTGAAAAATACCAATGGTCACCAATATACATATTTCATGATGAACAAGCAATGAGGGAGTTATCGGTACAATATTTTGTAAACTGGTTGAGATCCAACTAACAAAATATATAAAATTATGCCTACATTTTCAGAGATGTAGACATCAAAATATAAAATGATGCAAAAAATGGAAAAATCATATATAAATGATAAAAAATATTTTTTAAAAAATCTATAGTATGAAATTGTAAATTGACATGCATTCGTATTTTCAGACATGCATAAGATCTGCTCAAAGAAAAATTTATTATCAAAATAAAATTCATTAAAGCACACAACCAATATAGCATACACAACAAATATTAAAAAGAAACAGGACACAGATACATGACTCATGTTAACTATAAACATTTTAAAAAATTTTTATATTCACATTATTTACAGCAAACATTATTATCAATATTAAGTAAATAATTTAATGGCTTTGTTGGAGTGACAAAGCTGAGCATGATCCATGGATCTTAAGCTCAGATTGTCACTCTCCACTGCATGAACCCGATGGGCCAGGCTTAACAGACATTTAAATCCTTAACAGATATAATTCTTTATTTACAAATCAAACCTTGTTAAGATAAAATATTAAAGATTTTCTTTAATAAAATTATAATTTATAGAAAGGTATTTTATGCAATTCTTTAATTTGATTGAGGCAAAAAAAAACAATTGTATTAATATTTTAAATATTTATTTTAATGTTTTAAAGTATTGCTATGCAGTATATAGAGCTAAATTATTATTTTTAAAAAATAAAAAAATGACAGTGTAAAAATTCATTTTTTTAAAATAAATATCCATAATTTGACAAATAGTATGGAAAAACACAAAATGACAAAAAAAAATATTATTGCATAAAAATGTTTATGAAAGGTCTTTAATTTTTTCTGATTGGAATTTTTTAAAAAAGGCAAAATGTACAGGATAATTGATCATGTTCTACATGTGAATATATCTGTGGGCACAGATTATCACAAAACTCATCTCTAAGTGTAATATTATAGTTATCGCTGCTGATTAAAAAATATAAATTATAGATTTTAAATGTCTTTTAGGTTAATTTCACATTGTCTTTTCTATGACACAACAAATAAATTTTACAATTCTTTAGTAATTAATAATCAGATATCATTGGATTAATCATATATTTATATGCTTAGACCTAGATCAAATGATTTCTAATCTGGGCACATGAATCCCAAGAGGACTGGCATATGAATCAAGACATTTATTTAGGTAAGTGGAAAAAAAATTGAACAAATGATGGAAAAAGGCATGTATAACAACAATACAGTTTATGTAATTTGTAATATATTTGGATTCATTCTGTCTTTTAAGTTTTGAATGTAATTATAAAGGCAGTCTGATCATTATTATTGGGTTATTTATTTACAGTTCTAATAAATAAATGGTATAATAGCAACTGTGTTAATTACAAACATTTTACTAATATGAAGGGTACATGTAGAATTAAATTGCTACAGGTTACATCAGAAAAAAAGATTGGAAAGCACTGGTCTAAGTGTAGCACTTTAGAGAAAAAGAAAAGACAGAAACAATAACAATGAGCAAGAATAAACAGTCATAATATTATCAGAGGTTGTCCTTTTGAGGCCTACTTTATGTAGATCAATTTCTCATACACTTTGCATATCTCTTCTATAATATGTCTGCATTTATGGTTCATAATTTAATCAAGTCTTAATTTTTGTAGCAGTTTTTTTTAGGCATCATCTTTTTGTGAATAGAATGATTTGGATTGATAATATACACTTTGACTTGTAAAATGTGAAGAATAAATATCAACTATTAAATACTGAGACTTACTTATGAAGTAAATTATATCATAACTTATATTAAACAAAATCACTATTTGTTATTCGTATAAATGAAATTGTCAGATTATTGGCCAGAATCTGATAAGCATGAGGATATAATTGAATAAAAGTTGAGTGAGGATTACTGCCTTCTTAATTTAGATAATTAACATTTGTGTCTAAATTAATCATTCTCTGTCAATGCTTTGCCTTTTTTCCCTTCACACTATTTTCTTCAGTCACTTAGATTTGTGCAAGACTGATCTTGAGCAACTGGTCATATCTGTGCACTAACTGTAACAATGGACTTGTGTGTGCTACCATATTTCTATTCTTTAATTATATAACAATAAATCACCAAATTTCCCAGTTTAAACATTATAAGAGCAGATGATTACAAGATACATATAAAATTTCTATCCTCAGTAATTAAATTCTGGTCCTTAGAATACTTTCTGGATTTTGCCTTTATCGTTGAGATTTGGAGCTTAAAGTTTAAAAAAAATGCAGACATGCATTCAGCAAACAATTTTAACCCTGTTTAAAATCTTAGGCTAATTTGAATATTAAGCTTTTGGCTTAACAGATGAAATGGAATTAAAGGTAGTTTGATACGTGTTGCACTCCTTCCATCTTTGAGACCCAAGTCTTATTGATAAAGGCAAAACCAGAAACTGCTCTGAGAATGTAGATTTAAATATTAAGGATAGCAATTTTATATTTATTTGGTAGTCATTGATTATTTAAGTTTATGCTAGATGCCACTAGAGTGCAGAACTGTTCGTAAATTTAATTAAATGCACAGCAATTCCATTCTTGTCTTTGTAACTTTGTTTTATTCTTTTTCAGGAATTAGAATGATCATATTTTTTTGCCAATGATAAAATGAATTTTGTGTTAACCAATATTTCATATTAAAACATTATGTCTTAGGCATATTAAATAACATTATTTCCATCTTTTTTGGCAAATTGAAATCTTTTTTATGTTATTTACATTAAGTGATTACATGATAATGAGATTCAACCTATAATTCGAAACTGATAGATAATATATTATTACTATATGTGATTGTAGAAAAATTCATTATGCACACCATTTATTTATACAAATAAAAGTTTTAAAAATATGGTTATCAAAAATTATCAATACCAGTTATTTTTCACATCAAATACATTTTAAAAATATATTTTATTTGATTATTTACTTAAAAAATACACAATATATCAAAAAATACAAATCATCCCCAACCTCCTTAAATAGCTTGTTATTTGCATTTATCCTATGTCTTAATGCTATTGTTTCATTTACATCTAAATAAATTATAATCAATTTAAATTATTGACTCGCATTCAAAGATTTACAATTTCTAGATAAATATTTTATTATTCTCAAATGTCAAATAAAATGCATTTTATAATTTTATAAATTGTTAGAATGCATTTAACTTAAAATTTATCTATTTCATTTCATATATCCTCTATAAACAAATGTATTTTAATAATCTCGATTAAGCATTCACTGTTTAATTTCATAAATAGACCAAATTAAAATTGGTGTAAATTTTTAATATATATATTTCAATATATGACTAGTGATCTTCATGATCTGAACATTTTCATTAATTAACTTTGCAATTTTTTAACTTCACATAAAATTGTTAAGTGAATCGTACAAAAAACATAACTGTGTCATAATCAGTGAAATGACTTGCTTCGTGACTGTCCACAATATTTTTATCAACAGCTTTGTAATCACACAAATTACATTTAAACACTTCATAACTATAATAGTCATCTACGGTATATGTCATTTGTTTACTCAGATCTAATTCAAGAAGAGATTGTTTCATATGAATACTTTTTTCATGTCTTATTAGAGCAAGACGATAAGCAGTTGTGTAATCACACATATTACAATGATATGGTTTTTCACCTGTATGAGTTCTTTCATGTACTTTTAAATTACATTTATCAGCAGCTTTGTAATCACATACACTGCAGTGAAAAGGTTTCTCTCCGGTATGAACTTTTATGTGCTTTTCTAAATGATTTTTTTTAGTAGTACTATAATTGCACACATTGCATTGTAAAGGTTTTTTCCCTTTATGATTCCATTGATGTAATTTCAAATTACTTTTTCGCACAGATTTATAGTTACATAAGTTGCACTGGAAAGGTTTTTCTAATATGTGGACAGGTTTATGTTTTCTTAAACCACTTTTTAAAGCACTCTTGTAATTGCATAAGCTGCATTGAAAAGGTTTTTCCTCTGTATGATTTGCTTCATGTACTTTTAAACAACATTTTGTAGCAGCTTTATAATCACATAATTTGCATAAGAATGGTTTTAGTCCTGAATGAATTCTCTGATGTATTTTTAAGTTGCTTTTTCTAGCAGTTTTGTAGTCACATAAGCTGCAACGGAAGGGTTTTTCATCATTATGAGTCATTTGATGTAATTTTAAATTACTTTTTCTAGCAGTCTTGTAATGGCACAAATTGCATTCAAAAAATTTCTCTGCTGCATGAACTTTTTCATGACTTTCCAAATGACTCTTTTGAGAAGTCTTATAGTCACATAAAGTGCATTGGAAAGGATTTTCTCCTATATAATATTCTCGATGTATTTCAAAATTATTTTTCTGAATTGTCTTGTAATCACATAAATTGTATGAAAACCGTATTTCTCCTTTATGAATCATTTTATGTAAATTTAAGGTATTTATTTCACTAGTACTGAAATTACATAAATGGCACCTAAATAATATTTCTTGTATAGTGATTCCATTATCCATTTTATAACATGTTAACAAGCAGATTCATATTCACAGAAAATATTCTGGAATGACTTTTCTGTATGCATTTATAATTTCATTATAAATTAGTTTTCATGATAATCTTCCAATTGTAGCAAGTATTTTGTTTTACATAAAATTCTTTTAAGTTTTTTTTTCATTTAGTAGTACTTTATATTTAAAAAAAAAAACGTTTTTTTTTTTTCTTTTGTACACTTGTTTTGTATTTACATAAATTGCACATTTTCATAAAACATTTTTTTGATTGAAATTCATTATATAAGTAAATGCTTTTTAAAACAATTTATGATACTATCATTGTATGTAGATTAAGTATAACTCTATTTTAACCTTCTATTAATTTCATTGAAAATAATTACCACAATCAATTTTCTTTTTAATATAATAAATCTTTATATTCCGTTTTGATACTAGTCATTTGAAATTTACATTTGTAATGATGAAAAAAAATTAAAAATTTAATTAAATATTTATCTTACTTACGTTGTTTTAGATTTCAAACCAACATTTACATAGAACATTAACATGGATATAAAAAAATTCCCTAAAAAATCAACTTTGCTTTGTGATTTACAGAAAACATTTTTCACAATTTCAAAGCTGTAATATAAAGAATATCCTCAAGTGAATCCATATAATGCCGTGTTGATGCCTCATAGTGGAATTACATTTAGTTTCTCTTAGAACCAAACATTCTTTTGAACAGTTTAGTCAAACCATTAAATTATAGTATGCCCAACTTACAATCTCTTGGCAATTATAAATATTTTCAGATTAAAATACAAGTCATATATAAAATAACTTTTATACATCTTTTCATATTGAAAAATTAATGATAATTGTAAAATTCTTAATTTTATAATAGTTAAAACAATTTTGAGTGTGCTTGAAATAAAAGTAACAGTATTACAATACTGCGTCCATAGACCTTTTATGTGAATCATTTTCTAGTAAATAATTTTTCTTCTTCAAACTTGAAGTCATCAATGAAAGCAATATCTATCATAGTTTTATAACCATGATGGGTAAAGATGATTTGCAAACTATCAAACAGTCATTTGTCATAAATGTCTGTAAGAATTAAGCTTTTTAAAATGTTAAAATGATGTGCACACAAACACTTTATCTGCAAATAAGATATGAAAATATTATTACTCAGCTATAAATAATTAGCAGAAGTAAAAGGTAACACATAGCTTTTTAGTCTGCACATGATAATAATGAATAAAAGAAATGCATTCATGAAACATTCAAATTATGCAATGGCTTCTTAAATACAGTACACCAATATCTGTAAGTTGAAAGTGTCTTTAATGCAAAGATTTTCAGGTGCAATTCACTGCCCATCTAAACAAAACAAAAAGAAAATCAATAAGTACAATAATAAAATAACAGAAACATTGTTTAATATATTTTGACATTTTCAATCTTTACATATAAATACACACATTAAGATTATTAAGATGCCATTAAAGTGAACTACAGAAAAAATAATATGCATATGGGACTGCAGTTTAATCTCTGTGACTTCTTACAATCCAAACATTATTTTTCACACATCAATGGTAACTATATAAATATATCTTTTACTTTCAAGTGTGAAAACTATTATAAAATAGATTCACTAATTTTTATCTATTCAAGACTAAGTTCACTGCAGATATATTTAATGTAGTAAACTTATTAAGTAATAATTTTAGTGCTGAGGTGGAGTTATATTCTTGAGATTAAAATCCTGCCCCTTCCAGTACTTGAAAGTCACATGACCTCCTTAGCAATAACTATATGATTATTGTTTTAGTAGTTACGTGAAAATATCTTTCATGTTTAAAAATAAAGATTGATGCTTTTGAATTGGGATCTGATGAAGACATTTGAAAATACTAATAAATGGATGAATATGATTAGCAATGTAGAAATGGTGGAAAACTAAGTAAAAAAGATTTTTAATAAAGAACTTATAAGTAAAAAAAACTTGATTGAATATATATTTAGACTTAGAGAAATTATGCATATACTGAATGGATCTGAAGAGGATGGAAAGGAGAATAAAAAAATTGTTAACAACTTTTAGTTGTAAAATGCATCTAGAGTTGAAGAGTAGAGCTGGAGTCAGAAAGGTTTGGAAAATGGGCTTTGATTTCATGCAAAAAATCACTCTAAGCTGACAACTGATAGTGAAATATTTTTGAATATGAACAAATCTTGTTGCAAAGGCATCACGGAAATTACCAATATTACTTGGAGAGGCTAAAAAAATCAAGTCATTAACTAATGGTGTCATTCAGAATATTTTAAGACATGGATATCAGAAGTACCAAAGTTGAGCTGTGATCCAATCCACTTTAAAGATTTACCACTTCACTTATTTATGCATGGCAGTACAATATTCAGTCAATCCCTTTGATTAGACCAAACAATAATTTAAAATTATTCTGGGAGATTTTAATATTAGAATTGGAACAACTAAAAGATGAAGGACTCTGTGGATAAATTTGTACACAAGACAGAAATAAAAGAGGACACAGTTAACAAAATTTTCAGAAAAACTGTACATCATGTATATTCACTCTAATATAATTAAACCCACTTTTCATTTATCACTATAACAATATTTTATTTTATATTTGATCAAGATGGCAATTTGACTGACCAAGTCTTTTTCAGAGCTAATACATAAATATATATATTGAATCCGGTTCCTCCGAATATAAATTATTCTTGCTGGGTTTAAATACTTTTAAACATATAACCTTTTAATATCTTTTGGAATCTAAAACTTTAATAAGATTATATCTATTATACTTTAAACTACAGGAATGGACCCAGCACTTCAAGCAGCAAGGAAAATACCATTGATAGCATAGCCATCAATGATAATCACAGCCAGATTGGGCTATATAAAGCATAACACAACCACCTTTCCTGACTATGGCCTACCTCAATTGCTGGAACAAAATCTGTCATCCAACGCTTGAAAATATTCCAAGCTAGCTCCTACTCTTAATCAGTGATCCAGCACATTAACTTAACACACAGATAAACATTTATCTTTTTAAATAGATGGTGACACAATGACAAGAGAGAGAGAGAGAATAGATCAAATAATACTTAAGCAAACATTAATATTTATTCAGGCATACACATATAATATAACAATCTAATATTTTACATAAAGAAATATAAATAATTAATCAGGTTAAATTTTTATAGTAATCCTTTGTTAAAGTTCATTTAATTTTAAGATGATAAAGGTTTAGACAATTATATTATGGAAAAATATATTTACCTAGGCTTTTGTGATATTAAATGACACAATGATTTCAGGCTTGTTTTCCATTCTTCGACTGGACAATGGGAGAGTAGTGGCCACATCTAATTCATGACTTAAGCATTGATTCCAGACATGGACAATTGATTTTAGCAGAGGACTTTGGGGCCTGAAGCCCAATCAAACACTTCTAAGATGGTCTAGCAATTCATGTTGCTGGTTTTGCAATAATATTTTTCACAGAAGTAATGAGTGGCTCTACTGCACTTAGATTTCTGACTCTCTGGAGCAATGAATGGCATAACAGCACAAATGAAGATCAAAATGACTTACAGACTCAAGAGTGGAATTCGATCACAAAATGAAGGTTGGAATAAATAACAATAACTGGTTGCAATTTTTATACCCTTCTCTCTACTAAAATCAGTTTTTATTTAAAATTTACATTTTATCTAATATTTTTTCTTAGATTATTCTATTATTTCATTGATAGTTTACATGGTTTTAATTAATTCAATTGTTAGTTTTACCTTTTTTTTTTATCAACCAGTAATCTTTTTACTTTAGATTTCCCCCCACCCACTTGTGATAAAAGGTTTTATTCTATTTTAAAAGAACAATATAATGCAATCTTTTTATTTTACAAAATTGCCTTTTAAAATCTATTTAATGAATTATTTCTTAAACTATTCTTCCTTTCTTAATAACACTGATTACATATTTTTGGAATTATAAAATATGTAATGCAGATATATGTGAGGTTTATATAATATATATCTCTCACTAGCATTACAATATATATATATATATAATTATACATGAATGAATAAAATTGTTTATCATATCAACAATATAAACCAAACATTATACCCTGTTATAAATTAAATTCTTTTTTATATTCTATTATATACTGTACCAGGAATTTGCTTGCAAACCAAAGTTTTGCTTTTAATAGCTCATGCAATGCTTACTAATCTAAATACAATTTTTATTTTATCCACTGGGGAATAATATATAATTATATATATCATTTACGAATACTGACATCACTTTCCTAAGAAAAGACTGTGATAAATCAGCAGCAATTTAAACAAAACCCAATTACATATCCAAATAAAGACTCAACTGGAGATAACACAAACTGTCCAACAAGATCAAAACAGTACAGAACATATAAATTTATATTATTTATTAATCAAAAATTAATAAAACATAATTAAAAAATAAGTTAATAAAACATATCCACATACATATTAACAAATATTTCACATAGCTATAATAAATCCTTAACAAATATTTTACAATACTAATCAAAATATGCATAAATATTACTAAATATAATTTATGATTTATCACATATAAAATAAATGATAAAAAAAGTGTAGTCTTAATGTTTTACCACTGCAGTTTTCTTTCTGATGAAAAAATATGATCATACCATTTAAATAAATGTGTCATTCAAATAAGTGTTTTAGTTTTTTTTTTTTTAACATTCCATTTGTTCTCCTTATCACAGATTAATGATTTGAAAAATAAAATATAACTTCTCTTTTTAATGAAAGAAAATTATATTCCTATTAGAATTAGATTTGAACACATAATAAACAAAGGTTTCTCTTCTTAATAATGATTACAATACAAACAAAATAAGTAGAATAAAATGTGATATGTTGGACTATTTCCATCATTTATGAGTGAATGTTGAATGTACAGAAAATTTTAAACTGTATTTAAACTTTCCAAATACAAACAACTTGTTAGTAATAACACACAACTAGACAATACAGGTTAGTAATTACATGTTTCAAGTAGTATTATTCTCCACTCTTCTTCAGGTGTTGCTGGCCTATATGCACAGTGACAATATTCGCTTAGAAGTTGAACTCGCCCCTTTAGATTCTTGAATATTGAATTTAAGGCAAAGGCAAACGCTCTACCAACTGTTGGTAGAGCGTTTGCCTTAAATTCAATATTCAAGAATCTAAAGGTGCGAGTTCAACTTCTAAGCGAATATTGTCACTGTGCATATAGGCCCGCAACACCTGAAGAAGAGTGGAGAATAATACTACTCGAAACGTTGTGTAATTACTAACCTGTAGTGTCTATTTGTATGTTATTACTAACAAGTTGTTTGTATTTGGAAAGTTTAAATAAAGTTTAAAATTTTCTATTCATTCAACATTCACTCATAAATGATGGAAATAGTCCAACATATCACATCTTATAATATACCATCACTACAAACCTTCAGACAAATTAAATAAGTAGAATATTTCTTACCAGATTAATAAATAGATTACAATTCTCAATTTATTCAAAGGCGGCAGAGATTTAACCATGTAGATAACAATTTCAAATGGCAGCTTCTGCATATTATTTTCTTTTTAAACTAGGGCACTACTTCAAATCACTTAACTATTGACAGCTCCACATAGTTCCAGGACTGAAGTGGATATATATTAAAATTTAACCTGCCACATATTTATTTCCATAACTTATGCAGAAAATTAGAGTTTAATTTTAATGAACAATCTTCTCAAAATTACTATTGTGAATAGTTCTTTTTTTATTTGCCAGCTTAAATATGAAGTTAATTACTTCTAGTCAAGTACTATGCCTGAAAGTCTCAATCTGATACTTAAAATGTTTTCAAGTTGTTTCTCTCCCAAGACAATTGCTAATTAAAAAATTTAATTGTTAAGCCAAACTTTTTAATACTATTATCATAGGGTCTACATCCTTTTAACCCCATCTTTAATTATAATTTTTCCATTAAGTAGTTATTATTCCTTTTACCCTTTCAATAACATACAAAATTTTTTACTTAAAATGATTAATTAACATTATTTTATCAATTTTTCCTCAATTTACAGATTAGCTTTGCAATTTATATGATTCTATTAGCATAAATTACTTTCTTTTATTTATTACAAAATTTAAGCAATGGCAATTTATAAAGATATTCAAGCTTAATATTTAATAAATCTACTTCAAAAATTGCCTCTCTTTATGCTAAAAAAGAACATTCACACTTAAATAAATTTTGAGTTCAACCTTCACTTTTACTAAATTAATATAACTGAAACATTAAATATTGTAACTCAAAATATTCCTTAATATTATTGTACTTATCTTTTTTTAATAAAATAAAAAAACAATGCAAAACATTTAGATTGAGAGCTCCATTCTAGCATTATAATACCCCTTCCAAAAAAAGAAAACAATAAAACGTCTATATTTTTTCTTTCCAACATCTATTGAATTTAATATGGCCATCCATGTGGACAATACAACCATAAATTCTACCCTATTATCCTGAACAATTCTGCTCTAATACAAACTACAGATAGCTTATCTGTCACAAGTCAAGCTAGGAAAATACCTACCAATGGACACCCTACTTACTAAAATGTATGTCAGGTACATTCATCTACTAATACATATGACCCTAACCACCATTTCTCATTCGTATGGCTTAGCTAGCACACTATCTCTATTATATTTTATTACTGCATGCCATGTTTGATGGTTTTACAAGCTAGTTATTACATTATTTGGTATATTATATGTTTTTTCCATGATATTCTAAAAATCAAAAGGGTAAAGCATACCTACTAAAATCACTTGATATCCATTACAATGCTATCTTTTTTGATAGCTAGTTGATGATTATGGTATCTCAACTATCTTTTTGTTAGTTACACTATGCTTTCCATGTAGCATCCAGATTCTATCAGATGATCTGCTTCTCTTTTAAGAGATTTTACATGTGATGGTAAATGCTGATGATTTCAATTACTCATCATACTGGAACAATTTCCAGTTCTGTGGATCACCCAAGTTCTTTCAAGACTGCCTGTTAATCTTCTCTTTTTCTTCCTATACCATAGTCTGTCATCACTCTCTCTCTCTCTGCACTTTTATAACATTTATTTGTTAAGACCCTTCCTAATATTTATTTAGTTGATTATGGTTGCTCATATCAATTGCATTTAGAAATTTTGCCATCTGGTCAATTGTCTTCCTGTCAGTACTTGGAATCATTTGTTCAATTGTAAAGCAAATTATGTCAAATTATTCTTAGAATCAGAATCTTAGTCAAATTGCAGGCATTCAAGATTCTTATCTTGGCCACTTGCCTCCTAAAGAACCGAGAATAGTCTTCTGCACTCCCTGCATAAAATCTTCTGCATAATCTGATATTTAATAGTCTCTTGACATTCTTCTGTCTGAAAGTTATTCACCAGTGCCTCTCTATAATTATAAAATGTTACAGGTTGATGAAACAATGAATCCCACTAGGCTTGAGGGTGTGCTTGTAAGTGGCTAAATGAATGGACCAGCACATATTCTTTTAACATTATATAAAAGATAAAAATATCTTTGAAAGCTATTTAGATGCTCAGTAGATGGTTTGCCATGTTGACTTCTGAATACTCTAATTTTCAAAAACTGTCTAATGTCTGCCTATGTCTCACCATGACCAGTGGTATTAAGTTTTAAAGTTTCAGTTTTTCTTTTGTATATATTATAACTATCCATATGCTCAGAATAATTCATTATTATTTTATTAGTTCATATGTTCTTGATGATCCTACTTCTATCACTTTTATTCTATGGAGAATTGTCTCTTTGCCACAGATTAATTTATCAGTTACAACTTTTACATTTCTAATTTTTATACTTAGGTCATTCACATTTTTTGTAACTTCATCATTGATTGATTACTTTCATTTTTATTTCCTATAACTTGTAAAGTTAAATTTGTAAACTTTTCTTCATGCTCCTCCTGCTTTTGTTTCATTTTATTAAACTCCTTATCCCAATCCTTCACCAGGTTCTCAATTTTATTTATACTTTTTACGATCATCTCCTCACATATTTCTTTCATAATCCATTGTATTTCTTTAAATCTCCCTTTACATTTGCATTTTATATCATGAAATCTTTCATCACTTTTTTGTTGCATTTCACTAAACTTTTCATCTATTTTCCATTGCAACTCATCAAATTTCACCTCAATTTTATGTTGCAATTCATTGAACATCTGTTGATTTTCCTTAAACCTTACATCCACTTTCTGCTACCATTACTTAAATTCCTTTTGCAACAGTTGTATCATTTCTATGAAGGATGTTTGACTTTGCTCTTTCTGGCAAGTATCTTATGTCATTTGAGGATTATTTACTTGATTTTCCATTTTTTAATGCCGATATCGTTAACATTGATTTACTCTGTCTCAAATTTCCAAATCTTTACTCTCTCTACAATTAATCACACTCCAAAATAAATTTCTATTATATTCATTGATTAAATAATATGCTCACTTTTCCTTTCACCAACTAACCAACATTCAAACCACCTAAAATTCTTACCCTAATGAGTTCAAACCTTTTTTAGTTTTAGCCATTATTCCTGTTATTCCTAATATTATTTTGCACCTATCTGTGCCAATTTCCCATCTTAATTCCACTAATTATTTATTACACTTTTTTATTTATTTCTATTATTAATGGTTCTCATTTGATAATCATTATCTAACTCTTTTCAAGGCTTTATTTCTTGTTTTTCTGAGCCCACACTATTAGCACCAAATTATGTACCGAGAACTTGCTGGAGAACCGAAGTTTTACTTTTAATAGCTCATGAATTGTTTACTCATCTAAACACAATTTTTATTTTATCCATTGGAGAATAACATATAATTATATATGTCATTTGTGGATATTGATGCCACTTTCCTAAGGAAACACTGTGCTAAATGAGCAACAATTCAAACACAACCTGATTGCATACCCACTAAAGACTCAGCTGAAGAATCTATTTCTCTCTGAGATAAAATGAACTGTTCAAGATTAAAATGGCATGGAATAGGTAAATTTAGATAAAAAAATTTATTAATCAAAAACTAATAAAAGAAAACAAACAAAAAAGAAATTAATAAGTTAATAAAACATATCCACTCACATACAAATATTTCACACAGGTATAATAAATCCCTGACAAATATTTTACAATATTAATCAAAAAAGGCATATATATTACTAAATACAATTCTTGGTTCATATAAAATAAATGACAAAAAAAATTGTTTTCCTTACATGTATTAGGCCTTTTTTAATAAAGTAGCATAATATTTTACCACTGCAGTTTTCTTTCTGATGAAAAAATATGTTTTTTTGTTTTTTTTTTAACAATCCATCTGTTTTAAAGAACTCTTCTTATTTTGATAATTCTTGAAGTGACAGACAGTTCTTATTACAGATTATGACTTGAAAAGGAAAAGAAAATGCAACTTGCCTTCTTAATGAAATAAAATTATATTCCTATTAGATTTAGATTTGAACACATAATAAACAAAGGTCTCGCTTCTTAATAATGATTCGAATATAAACAAAATGAAGTTTTGCTTTAAATAGCTCTTGTCTAAGTGTAGACTGGCTTTTAATGATATATATATATATAACTGCTACATGAAACTAGAATTTATAAGTAACAAAATTACTATTTAGATACAACTAGTGAATAGGTCTCGTACTAAAAAAAAAATAGCATGTGTATTTAGATTTAGAGGCCATAAATAACTTAGATCCTTAAGTATTAGTCTGAACAAGATGGATTATGGTAATTTCAATTATTCTAAATGCATGTATATAAAGTGTGGCTGCAGAAAGAAGTTTGCTATTAACTGAAAGGAGACCCTTTGATTCCTCTTGGAGGTCTTAAAAAAACTGAGCAGGACAAAATTCTAATTTCCATTCCATACGTTCTTGTCGTTGCAGCTGTTATTACTATGTGATTATTCATATAATATACGGACATGGATGGATTGCTCAGCAACATGCATTAGCCAGCATGGTGAGTTTATTGGCTTTTTACCTCTGAATTTAAGAACAAGAAACACCATGGTCTTTCTTCTCAGGAGCCTGATAGGGCAGAGAATGTATGAGTAAATGATAAATATTTTTCCAATAGATATATACAATCATGACAGACAAAAATAAATCATGGCCTTTATTCCCAGGAGGCTGTAAAGTCACCAACCAAGGCAGCAGTTGGTGGCCAAAGGTGGAGGGTGCTATGAATTCCCTGATTGTGGACTCACGTTGCCATTTGATGATGACTTTTTATTTAGGTACTTACAACTGCAGATCACTTTCAAGTGAAGGAAGATTGCAAGAATTAGAAGAAAGAACTATTTTATATTAAATGTGACATTATTGGACTTTAGGAAGTTAAAAGGTGAAGAGACAATTGATTTAAAAAGTGGACATGTACTCTACTATAAAGGCACAAATATTGGAAATACAAATGGAGTAGGATTCATTATAAATAAAAAGTGGAAGAATACCATTATGAAGATTGATGGTGTATCAGACAGAGTGGCAAGATTAGTTATATAACTTAATAGCAGATACCAAATGCAGATAATTCAGGTTTATGCCCCAGCAAGTTCTCATAGTGATGAAATAGTAGAAGATTTTTATATAGATGTACGAAAGGCTTTTGATCAGAGTAAGCAACATTTTAAAATTGTTATGGAAGACTTTAATGCTAGAATTGGTAAACAAATAAAAGATGAAAGTACTGTAGGTAATTTTGGTTATGGAAATAGGAATGAGAGAGGACATAGACTTGTGGGGTTTGCAGAAAAAGAAAAACTTTATATTATGAATTCTTGTTTTGAGAAAAATGTTAAAAGGAAATGGACATGGAAGCATCCAAATGAAGGTACAGCAGAATTGGATTATATTTTGACTAACAGAAAATACATATTTCAAGATTGTAATGTTCTTAATAAATTTAACACAGGAAGTGATCATCGATTAGTAAGATGTAAGATACGTGTTAATGCAAAACTAGAGAGACAAAAATTATTTAAGAAAAACAATATTTACATTTGATATTCCTAATCTTCAGAAACATTCTAATGAATTCAAATTAGAACTTACAAATCGGTTTCAAGTATTAGTATATTTTGAACATGATTCAGATTTGAATAAAATTAATATGAAAATAACTGATACACTTTTAAAACCTTCAACAAAGATAGCTGGTAGAAAAAAGCAGCACTTGACCAATAACGTTTCTACTGAGACTAGAGTATTTATGAAGAAAAGAAGGAATATGAAGATATACAAAAATGATGCATTAAAAAGGATTGAATATCTCGAATTTTGTAAAGTGGTGTGGAAAAGAGTTGAAAATGATATAAGAAAGTATAACTGTGAACTAGTAAGGAAAGCTGTAGAAAAAAATAAAAGACTTAAGAGTGTAAAACAACATTTTGGTATTGGTAGGAAATTTATATCTGCAATAAGAAAAAATATGGAATTATTAGTAAAAAGAGGGATGACATCATGAAATCCGTAGAAGACTTCTATCAAGACTTATATAATAATAAAGAACAAGTATCTCCTATATCTATTATATCTTCCGAATTGCCCAGAATTTTAAATGAAGAAGTAAGACATGCAATTAAATTTATGAAGAAAGGAAAAGCTCCAAGTAATGATGGAATTATAATTGATATATTAAAAGAAGCAGGTGAAGAAATAGAAAATCTCCTATATCTATTATATCTTCCGAATTGCCCAGAATTTTAAATGAAGAAGTAAGACATGCAATTAAATTTATGAAGAAAGGAAAAGCTCCAAGTAATGATGGAATTATAATTGATATATTAAAAGAAGCAGGTGAAGAAATAGAAAATTTTTTAACAAAGTTATATACCAAATGTCTAAATGATAAAGATGTACCAGATGATTGGAAGAATGCAGTATTAATATTAATTTAAAAAAGATGATAAAGAAGATATTAGAAATTACAGACCTATCAGCCTTTTATCAGTTTTATACAAAATTTTTACCAAGATAATTACAACTTGTCTACAGAGAACATTGGATTTCCACCAACCAAGAGAATAAGCTGGTTTTAAAAATGGTTTTAGTATAGTAGATCATATTCAGGTATTGAGAGAAGTTATAGAAAGGGCAATATGCTTTGGATTTGTAGATTATGAAAAGGCATTTGATTCTATAAACATTTTTTCAGTGATTAAAGCATTGGATCATCAAAGTATAGATCCAGGATATTGTCATATTTTAAAGAATATTTATAAAAATGTAACAGCAACAATTAGATTACATAATGATGCTAGGAAAGTCAACATTGAGAAGGGCCTAAGACAGGGTGACTCCATATCTCCAAAACCTTTATAGCAGTGCTGGGAAGCTAAAGGAGTGAAAGTAAATGGAGATTATTTAAGTCATTTAGATTTCGCAGATGATGTAGTTGTTTTTGCAAATAATGCTTTAGAGCTGCAGGAAATGTTGCAGGAGTTATCAGATGAAAGTAGGACTAAAGATAATTGTTAAAAAGGTTAAAGTAATGTTTAATGGATTTTCTCAAAATATGAAAATAAAGACAGATTATGATGAGTTAGAAGTTAACAGTTACAAATACCTTGGTCAGATTATTAATACAGATGGAAACATAATGGATAAAATTAATCATAGAATTAAACTTGGTTGGAGTGTTTTTGGTAAAAATAACTAGACACTAAAAGGAAATATGTCTATGTGTTTGAAAAGGTTTTTAATAAATGTGTTTTACCAGTTTTACTTATGGACACTTAATAGAAGAGCAATAGAGAGACTTCAGACCACTCAAAGAAATATGGAGAGATGCATGTTGGGAGTAATAAGAAGAGATCAAAAACTCAATATATGGGCAAAAGAACAAACAGGTGTTAGTGATCTCATTGAAAAAATTAAAAGACTGAAGTGGAGTTGGGCTGGGAAGAGATGATAATAGATGGACAATTGAAATCTTAAACTGGATTCCAAGAGATTGTAAAAGACCCAGAAAGAGACCACATGTGAGATAGATGGATGAAATAAGAAAGTGATCAGGGGTGATGTGGAGAAGAGATGCTAGAAATCGGAAAAGATGGATTGAACTTGGAGAGACCTTCATCCTGCAGTGGATTGATAATGGTTGATGATGATGATATAAAGTGTATTACAATAAGAATTGTTTTGCTTACATTATTTTTAATAAAATAAAAAGGACTAAAAATAAAATTGATCAAATAAAGGAGTCAGTTTTATTGATTGTTCAGAACTGTTTTGTTTATTCTCCATTTGGTTTTCGAATGTCACCTGACTTTCAGAGTAATCAACAAAAAATAACTGAAACATTTTAAAGATCAACAATAGTTTCAGTTAAGCAATCAATTTTATTTTTTTACTATATATAATTTAAGTACTTTTTTTTAAAAAAATGTTACAAAACAATTCTTAATGTAATACACTTTATACAAATGGCATTTGAAATAATTAAAATTACCGTAAACAAACTTAGTGTAAAGCCTTAAGGTTTACCAAAAAAATAATTATAGAATACCCCAACCAGTACAAATTTCTAAATCTGCTTGTGCATCTTTGGTGGCAGATGTTTCTGGGTTAGGACTCCTGAATCTTTTGTTTCCTAGGTACATAAGTTGAACTTTCCCTGAACTATGAAAATTACTCCTAAAAATAATTTTCCTGTAATTGCATCCCTGATAAAATATGGTTATGTTGGTGTTAGTAATACATTTAAGCCAATAACATTCCACATACAGACATAAACATGGCTTTAATTATGTATAATTACACATTTCTATGCCTAATTACACTTTAATTTATGGTGTTGCACATGCGCTTTGCAGATTTTAACTATAAATGACTGAATACTAACACTTCAAACACATGATAAAGTCTTTGGAAATGATAGAGTGGCCATCTATCTTTTCGAACCCAAACGCTTTTGTATGGTCAAATCTTAAGTGTTTGAAAGTGAAAGCGTGAAGATATTAAATAATCACTTTAAATTACTTTTACATGCTTGAATAGCTATATAAAATAATTGATTTATTTACATACATTTAATTTCAAATAAGAATGACGTATCGTAAATTCTAGTAAATTTCACCAGCGTCATTCATTCAAGCATGTAAAAGTAATTTAAAGTGATTATTTAATATCTTCACGCTTTCACTTTCAAACACTTAAGATTTGCCCATACAAAAGCATTTGGGTTCGAAAAGATAGATGGCCACTCTATCTTTTCCAAAGACTTTATCATGTGTTTGAAGTGTTAGTATTCACTCATTTATAGTAAACATCTGCAAAGCGCATGTGCAACAGCTTAATGCCGTTTAAATATTACAGTTTATAAACATCGCGCTATATAAAATAATTGATTTATTTAATTTATAGTATAAGCATAGCTCGTTTCCCAAAAATAAAATCTAACTAGAAAATAAGCTCTAGCATGATTTTTCAGGATGCTTATAATATAAGCCCTAGTTCAGATTTTCAGTCAGATAGAGGGCTTTCGTTTGCCCACTGAAACACATGATGGACAAAAGATAGCTGATAGAAAACAGTGTATTTAATATTTAAAGTGTTATTTAAAAAAAAAAAACATAAAATTGTGCAAAAATTAATTACAATATTTACTATTACTGAATTGTGTTAATTGTTGATTAGAATTAACAATAATAAATAAAAGGTGAATATAATGTGTAAATGCCAATACCTATATACATTATATAAATGTTTCATGTTTTTTTTTTTATGAATAAGTTGAAGTCTGCATTAATGGACATGATATGACACTTTATATTTCTTTTTTTTTTTATATTAATAAGTTGAAGTAATACAAAAAAATAATAATAGTATAAATATAATTAATTTATGCATAATTTTAATTTTTTTTTAAAATAACACTAATGAAAAAAAAAGTATATATTAATGTTTTTATTTATATGCCCTTGAAACTGTATATTTATCAAAAATATGGGCTGCATAGCTTGAAAGACAGGAAAATGCACGAGTATAAAATAAATGTATATTTTTGTACTATAAATATAGACTTTTGTATATGAAAAAATAAGACATCCCCTGAAAATAAGCCCTATGGTTTCTTTTGGAGCAAAAATTAATATAAGACCTGTTCTTATTTTCGAGGAAACATGGTACATATTTCTATTTATAATTATATTATGATTTATATAAATATTTGACGTAATCTGCATATATGAGATGTGTAAATTAAATTTTCAGAATGGTATGTAATGTCACCCATGATGTAATTAAGAGTATTCATGTTTGAACCTGATTAAGATAACACATGTAAACTTTAAGCTGATAGAGCTAATTGTTAGCTAGCTATTGAGAAGTAATAAATATCAGTGCACACATTTTGGCATGAAAATCAGCAAATGTGCTACTGAAACATTACCACAGCTGCAAGTGGCATGTGGTGAAGGTGCTATGAAGAAATTGAGTGTGTTTGAGTGGCATACGAGATTCAAAGTTGTGACAAAAATTCCCAGAAGTGAACAGCCAAAAACAACAATGACTGATATTAATAAAGTTTGAGATGCCATATGGTCCCACAGATGATTAAGTGTGAGATTGATAATTGAAAAATTGCAGATTAAACGAGAAACAGGCTAATTTTAAATAAAGAAGACTTCTGCGAAGTTCGTGCCTTGGATCTTGACAATGCATCAAGTCATAGTGTGCTCATGGTGAGAGACTTTGGCCAAAAAATCAATTACATAAATAGAACATCGTGCCTATTCACTTGACTTAGCTCCTTGTGATTTTTAGTTATTTCCAAAATTAAAAACTGCACTGAAAGGAGATTTTCTATTATAACTGCTATCCAAAAAAATATACTCCTGAAAATGAGAACTAGGGGTACTTCCAGAAATGAAAATGCCGTTTTTATCAGTGTATAGATGCACAAGGGGTTACTTTGAAGACGACTGTCAGTCACTAGTGTATATTTCCACATGTATATTTTTGCATTCCGGGAATTAAATTGTTACATCTCGTATATATTTCTATACGTTATTACCAATTAATACAATTATTTTAATCCTTTTACATATATATTACAAAATAGCTGTAATTATAATAATTTCAGCGGTATTTATATATATAGAAAATGATTGGCAAATTATCTCTTATTAAGATCGAATGTTATTATTTCATTTTAGCGTCTTACATGTGTATGTAGTTCTTCGGGCATTCACATACATTTTGTTTGAAGACATATATATTTTTTCTTAATTCATACAAAACTTTTTTTAATTATAAATTTTTAAAATCAAATAACTAATATATTCTACTGTAAAAATGACATTTTTTTACCTAGTATTTTTAATTCAACCTGATTTTCAATAAAACGTTAATCTTTGTTTTCATAAGTGCTCAGGGTAAAATATTATTTAAATAAATATCTTACTTGTTTTTGAATGTATAATGTACAAAAAATTTATATGCCAAATATAAAAAAACTGAGACGCAAATTAATTCAAATTACTTTTCGTATATCTCTTTCCACTTCCCCAATATTTGAAACTAATGATATAACATTGTCAAAATTAATAGAATCAACCATTTTAAAGATCAAAACAGTGGCGACGCCTATTAACAATACACTTCTGTGACGATTAATAAAAATCACATATAAAAAAATATACAGATTCCTATTCTTTTATTTTTTTCTACTGACTTTTTATGATTTTTCATCAGTATTACATAAAGTTGTTGAAATTTTATTGTCAAGTACACAAGATTTGGATAAAGAATGTTTTTCATGATTTCCATAAGTCAGCCGAACATATCATCGGAGTCTTTACGAGTTCTTTAAAAAATAAATAATTTTAAGCTAAGTTTATTTTGCGTTAATTCTTTCAGTGTACTGTATAAAATACAGACAGTTATATTGTTGTATACAATAAAAATATCGAATTAGGGTAATTTATATATTTTTTTTAAAATTCAATGTAAGAAACAAAGAATGCATAACACTTGCTGAACTCAATATAAAAATATTTGAAAAGCCCCATAGCTATATTACTCCAGCCTCACTACCCCTTTAAATAAATAAAGCTTAAAATTTAGCTATTTATTTATTAAAGGGAGTGTGTGGCTGGAATAATATAGCTATGGGGCGTTTGAAATATAATTCAATATGTATATAATATAATATAGGTATAAAATAATAGCTATATCCTTCACCTATCTGCTTTCGATATCCAAGCCCTGTGGCGTATTTAATCTAGATTCCTATTTCACACTCAGCAGAGTGCATACAAGGCAGCTAATAGTCCTCCTAACTATAGGCTCTGATTCGCTTTTCCGATGGTTTATCCGTCGTTCTCTGAAATGATTTTAAATTTCCTTATCAGACAATTAATATAAAACCTTTTAAAAGAAATTTACAGATCTGTACTAAATTATAGTTTATGTTTTTCTTGTACACACTTATGGATTTGTTATTGTTTTTAAAGATCATTAGATACGACAATACTCAGGAGATAATGTGACGCTTGAACGTCTAAAATTAAGTTGTGCGTGATATTTCCAATCAACTAATCAAAGTAATATATATTAATAGTGTTTCTGTGATTGCAACAGATAAAGTGGTTTTTACAAAATAATTTTTGCCTACTCCTTGAATTTATTGCAACTCACATCCCTGCGTTGAATGCATCGAAACGTTATCCATTGTGCAATGCTTTGTAACTGGATGAATATAAATAACATTTAATTAAGAAGCTCATAAGTAACATAACTTGTAAAAAAATAGTAGTTACTAAAAAAATATTATTTATTACTTTTATTTATATATCAGGATATCAAATATATAGCTTTATAGCTAACCTGAATGTCAAATGGCAGCATGTCCGAAATTGCTTTTGGTATATATGGAAAGCAGCAATTCCTAGAGAGTTGGCATATATATTTGCAGATTTCTTCTATTTCGTCTGCTTCACTAGGTTTTTTTTTTTTATCTTATTAATTCTTAGATGGGGGGATGGGCAGGATAATACTCATCAATATCTGATTCAAGAATTGTTTTTATTGTGAATAATCAGAGATAAGTTCAATTTGCACTATCATTTGTCTTTTGGATCTGATCACTTGATGGAAAGTTTAAAAATACAAGTTTTACGTTATTGTTTATTTTATATATTTAGTTTAAAATGTGGGTTCATCTGATAGAGTGTAACATTATTTCATAGGTGTGTGTGTATAATTATATAGAACAGACATGGCACACTGTTTTTGCATCTCACAATGTCTTTTGGATCTAGACTACAGAAAATAAGGTAATCCATCTTTGGATTTTCTATGTATGATGTGTTGAGCAGCATAAGTTTTCACCATCTCTATGCTACTTACGTCAAGCTTTAATAAAATTATGCTGCTATAACAGCAATATGTAACTTAAAGTCATGTGATGGAGTCACGTGACCTTTTATCAGTTTATACATTGTGTTGACCGGATGAAGAACATTATTACATAAAGTTCATTTATTTATTTCCATCAATTATGATCTACTATTATTAAATAATTCCGTCAGTGCTAACATATCTTTTGTTGTTCTTCTATACCACTTTAATAAATATTGTTTCATTAATTCCAATATTAGGCCAATAAACATCACATGATCACCATTTTATCCTGGCTTGCACTGACTGGCAATACGTATAAAGAGTTTTGTTTGTTTTAATTCCAATATTCTTTCAGCATATTTCTCATTCTTATAATAAAGGCCTAAATAAAATAAAATCTTTACTACCTTCCTTCCTATCATTGTATAACACATTTGCCACATAAATTACTCTTCCTTTTTTGACATTCCAAAAAATAAATATTCTCTTATTTATATGTGATGTAGAAGTGATATTTCTTCTTAGATGAATTCAGAAATTGCTGTATATAAAATTTTTTTTAGAAATTCTATAATATAAAATGGATTCTTATAATGTTGATGTGTTGTAAAATGGCCTTTCCTTAATTAAAATTAGAATATTCTGCGTATAAGTTATATGTCCAGATATTCTGTTAGTCATGTTAAATATTTCTAAAACTGTTATATATCATAATAATCTAGCTATTAACAAATTATTCTTCCAACATTGACAAGTTTCCTTTTTGTTTTACTAGTACTTTAAAAAAAGATTGTTCCATAATTTCAATATTCTAGTTTTATATTTTTCTTTCTTGTTGATTTTAAAAAATCTCTATATCTTTTTCATTGTATTTATGTTTCTCCTATTCTTCATATAATTGATCCTAATCCTCAATGTTAATATTTTTTCCTGCCACTACACAAATATATACAATTCAAATCTTTATACCATTCCTATCTTATTTCCCTGAGATATGAAGTTTCTTCCTGCTTCTCATTAAATAAAAATAAGCTCCCTTTACTGATATTATAGATTCTTTGTTAAATCACTTCACATTATTTTTTTTTAATTCATATTCATTTTCCATAATTCTATTTCTTTTTGTTCAGCCAAATTATATAATCTATTTTTCTGCCTTTCATCATTACTTTCTTGTAAAATATTATTTACACACTGATCTACTTTCTTACAACAATATATAGTGAAGCTACATGTATGAGTGTCTAAATATATTTGCTTTATTTTTAAATAAATTTAACTAAAACTATTTGTTATGTGTATGTGGGCATGAATGGATTCACGCAAACTGCATTTAAGTATAATAAATTCAATTCACTTTATTTAACACTATTATTTTAGTCTATATTGATAAGTATTATATATATCAAACCACAGGTATAAAGAAACAATATCTCTTTAAAAAAAAATATTTTCTTTAAAAAAAGTTATATTTTATTTTGTGGTACATAAACGATTAGTCAATTTCTTTTGCCAATTTATTAAAACTTAGATTAAAATACTTATATCCCTTTTTACTAAAAGACAAATATTTTTGTTTCATTTTAAACTAAAAACATTTAATTTTGTTAGTAGAATTTTTGATTGTTTTCTATTCCCTCGTGCTTTTAACATAGAAAAAAGTCAGACCGGCGGCAACTCTTTCTGTGTTTTATCGTGGAAACAAGCCTCTTAGGTTGGGTGGAGGCCGCTGAAATGGTATATTTCTAGGAATTGACATAAAAATAGTGCCATCATGCGGCTGACACAAAGGAATATAAAACAACCTTAATTTTATTATCTTTATTGTAAAAGCTTTGGTTTAGTAAAAATGTACAAAACTAGAGAAATGAATAGATTCAAGTAGTAAAAATAAGAAATTTTAGTGAAAACAATAAATTTTAGTAAAGATTTAGATAACCAAATTAAATATCATTATACTTTTATTCAGAAAAAAATTCTAAAAAAATTTAATTAAAGAATAATCTGGAAACCTTTTGTTTATATTTAGTATAAGAGCTTAGTAAAATGTGGATAGGTGTATTCAAACCAGATGTTCAAATCTTCTGGAATTTCTGTATGAAAAACCTAAAAATTATGAGAATGGAGAGATAAAAGCAATTGATCTGCTTTAGTCAACAATCCCAGATGTGACCAAGCAGTGCTCCAGCGTTAAATATGTCTATGCCATTATTACTAGAAAAGCAGTCATTCATGTGTTGTTTTAAAAAAGTACTTTGCCTTAGCAATGTAAAAAGAAACATGTTATCCTAGCATTACAATTTTACCAAGAGCCCTGAAAAAATGCAGTGATTAAGAAATATTTTTGCTATGCTGTAAGTTTTAATTGAAGTCCTAAATAGACAACAAGTGGTCCCTAAACTAAGAAACTTTGCTAGACATCAGCCATAAAGTATTTCAAGTGTTCTGATGATTGGAATTGTAAATGTTCTGCAGATAAAGATGTGCCATAACTTGAAGCTCTGTCTGAAAAGTATATTGATAAAAGAATTCCTTAAACAAGAGTTAATCTCTAGAGAAGTTGCACTAACTATTCATCAGCATAGCTATATTTGAACTTAAGACTTCAGCATATAAAAAATGGAGCACTTTGAACTAACTTTTATTATAGACTCTTGTCATGGAAAAAATATCAGTAACTTATATATATATTGGTTCTACTAATTTAGTCATAATTTTTCTATAAAGTACGTAAATTGCTGTAATGTTAATTTATATATTTATAATTTTCTGTTTAGAATTAGGATAAGCCCTTATTTTCCTCATATTCATGAATATATATTATGTGTGTATTATTGAGCAGTAGGGCTATGTTCTCTCACCTCGCTGCTTGTATTTTATTTCATTTGGGTAGTTTTGACTCTTTATTATATTAATCATTTATAATGTGAGGTAGTGATGGATAAATATAAAATTCAACTAATACAGTTTATAAAATGAACTCAGGGTAAATTTTAGAAAAGTAATTATAGTAATTTATTTACTAAAAGATAATACATTAGCTGTGATAGATTTTTTTTTTAAGTTTTAACAAATTTAAATTTGGTGAATTATTTTCTGGCTATGTAATCAAATTACACATCTACAACAGTAAAATGAGTGCATGTATTTGTGTTAATCTTTGGATGGGTTAAGAGCTATCTAAATAAGCTATTTATTTTCACTGTTGTAAATTGTGTATTATAGTCAAGGGAGGAATCCTCAGAATGTGTTAATCCCACATTTTTATATGGCGTAGGATCACTTGTGTGATGTGAAATTGTCTTTTCATGTTTGAGACATGCAAATCTTTAAATTCCAGGCCTTTTACTTAATATTTATTAAGGGATTTCTATTAATATTTTTTTTCTAGGGTTTGTGTTTACTGGTGATTTATGCTATAAACAGAACTCGTGAAATATGTTTATAATATGTATTAATACAAATATACAATTGTGTATTTACACTATATATTAAATTATTATACCTTCACCTGATACAGTTGATTTGACATAGCATTAGTTGCCATACAACTATAGAAGAAAGGAACTTCAAGTCCCCTTATAAATTTACCTACCACTTCCAACTGTGCTGACAACCTGCCTCATGAGTAGATACGACTGCTGGCTGTACAATGAGAGCTTGCCTCTTATTTCACTTATGTCTAGCAACCTCAAGTTCTAGGGTGAATTTGTCTTAATACTCAAACCTATAGTAGACAATGGGCTACCTCAATTGTCTTATTCATTGAAGAGTATGGTGATGGTCAGATCTGTGTGATTCTCAATGTATAATCATTAAAGCTCTGGCATTTGATAATTATCTACCACCATCAGTTCAACATATTTATCCACACTGTCTAGTAGAATGTTTTTTTTTACCCAAAAAATTGATCTGAAACATGCATACTTGCAGGTACCAGTTGATGGACAGGCTGACAAGAACATTGTCAATAATCCCTCACAAAGGTCTATTTAAGATGAACCAGTTACCTTTTGGGATCTAAATTGCCTCAGCAATAGCCTAGAGTTATTGACCAACTTGTTGCTGTAATATCTGGTGCATTCCCTTACTTTGATGATTTTTTAATGTATTTGACTAGAACCCCAAAACAACTTTGGGTTTCCACTAAGAAACTATTGGACAAATTCAAAGATTCAGGCATTAAAATAAACATCAAAAAGTCCATTTTTGAAGCTAAAGAACATAAATTTGTGGGATATAGGATAGATGCAGATGGCGTTCATCTGACACATAAAATGGCAATTAAAGAGTCAAAGATTCCTGTGAAAAAGAACTACAATTATTTTTTTGAGTCTCATCAATTCTTATGACAGTTTTTAAAACTGATTGATGAACCATTATACGGATTGCTAAAAGAATGCAGTCAGGAAGTGGGATAGTAAGCATGATAGAGCTTTCAAAAAATTAGACATGATATCAAACTCAATAATATTAGCACACTTTGACTCTGAAGAGTGCTGGTACTAATTTGTGATACCTAACCAGTGGGAACAGGTGCTGGGTTGTCTCATAGAAATGAACATGGTACACAATCTCCTATTATATTTGCATCAAAGTGTCTCTCAAAAAAAGAAAAAAGTATACTCAGATTGGTCTTGATCAATGACATTAAAAAACTTCACAACTATCTTTATGGCTGATGTACAGACTGATCATAAACCACTGATGGAAACTTTTGCATCTTATAAAGGAATCTCTCAGAATGCCTCACCACTGAGATCATTCAATTTTTTGTCAGGCTATGATTTTAAACTGGAATGCATACCGGGAAAATAAATTCCTCATGTAGATGCCTTAAGATGATTACCTGCAGAGGTTGCAGACAATTAAAACTCCCAAAGTCAATCAATTAATATGACAGACTTGGAATTAAAAGCACCAGTTAACAGCAAATCAGTTTCACAATATACTAGCAACTCTCAATTCTAAAGATTACTGAAATGAATTCCATGGGAGCAGCTAAATAAAAAAACCTAATGAACTGCATTTAACTACTGGACCCAAAGACTAGAGCTCTCAAGTGAAAATCGCTGTATTATCTGGGAATCTAGAGTTGGGATTCAATCAAGTGTTAAGGTATGATGTCAGAGTTCAGATACTTGTCAATGGAAAAATTGGGTTAAATTTTCCCTGAAGTGACCCTAAATTTTTCCTGGGAAACTTGTTGGTGAATGTTATCATGTCACTCTTCACTCCAAAAGTTACTTATTAAAGATTGGCAATAATCTTCAAAAGTGGCTGACCTTATAAACAAGGATTCCTAACAATTTTTAGTGGACACATACAAGTAGTTGCTTGCTATAGCAACCTTCTCCCGTTCACTTAATCTGTAAAATGAGAACAATTATTTGATATCAGTTTTTCATTATATTTCCTTTTATTATTATTAAAATATGTTGCAAGATTCTTAAGAATATTTACTTTGATATGGAAAGTAGGAATCAAAAAATAAAATTGTGGTTAAAGAAAACAAATATTAAAGGAACATCTTCAAATGTATTTCATGAAATTCATATTATTTAATACGGTATTTCAAATTTTCACATGAAAATTATTTAGTTTGGCAATTACAAATATTATTTATATGTAAAAAGAAATACAAAGGGTATATTTTAAATGAGCTTTATAAGTCACAATTAAGTAAATTTCTCATATGGAACAGAAGTATGTGGATATGGAGGTTAATATGAATATACGTCGATAGCAAAAAATTTGATCTATTAAAGTATATGTTTGGAAATAAATCTATTATTAAATTTTGAAAGGTTACATTGATATTTTAAAGATCTATCACACTTATCCTGCTTTACATAAATACAAAAGAAAGGGTTAAATTAGGAGAATATTAACAGAAATAATTTATACTGTAATGCAACAGGTCCTGGTCTTACATAATGGTAGACTTAATAAGTCATCAGAGTGGAAAAGCAAGCATACCTAGGATTCTTAAATTAGATTCTAGACTCATGTCCACTCCAATATCTTTCTTAGATGACATTTTAGCATACTAACATACATCTCATATCTCCATGTATACTCATTTCTTTTCTCCATTCTTAAATTTCATTTATCTCAGATTTCAAGCATAGGGAGAACACACAATATTCTCCTTCAGGGAATATTCACATTACTATCTTTATTATGCAAGCATCTGATATATTGATGAATGAATAAAGAAAAATGCAATGACAGACTTTAATTTGAAATCATGCTTAACAAATTTATTCACAATTATTACAATTTATTCAATGAGATTATAACAAAAGCAATTAATTTGTTTAGATATCTATGACTATTCTTTGATCAATATGGTTGGTATTTATTAATCCAATCCATCTTTTCCTCTCAAAGAGTGATCATTCAATATACTACTAACAAAAAAAAAATTAAAACTTATTTGTATATATACTTGTGCTAATTTAGCTTTTAGTAAAATCATAATTCATTACTTCCAATGTATTTATTTATTAATTCATATTAAACAACTTGGTAGAGGACTGGGATCCCTCTTTCTATTGAGATTTATTTTTATGATACAAAATACCATTCACACTAGAAATTTTTAATCATATATACTGAAAAACAAGTAAGTGACAAAATGTTTAGTATTAACAAACAAACAACAGATAACAGTGTAACTGTATAAGTGTTAGCATTTAATGTTGGAAAGTATAGTCTTACCTCTCCCTGATGATCAAGTTCATCCACAAGCAAGTTCACACCTGACCCTATATTTTATTTCAATTTAAAATTAAGTTAATATTTTCCCCCTTTCTAGTATATCAATCATTTATACCTCCATCAACCTATGGCAAAGGAAAGAAATAAAAAACATAGATAAAATTAATCATGAGGTTAACCTAAAAATAAAAAGAGTCCATAAATGAAAATGTCCTAAAAGAATTGTGGATCTTTACTGTTTTAGTTCATAATCCCATTGGTGGGGTTTGAATATTCTAGAATGTGCATAATGGTGATCTGAACTTCTCTTCCATATAGCATACCTTGAGTTATTAAGTTTACAGATTCACATCCAAGTAGTAAAGTTGGTAGTATCTTCAGTATAGATGCTGTTTTAACTTGAATTTGGCAGATACAGCTCCATGGGTGATGAATATCTTCCTATGATGTAACTTTACATTTAACAATGCATGGTTATCTGTGTCTCTGTGTACAAAGTTGATCAAAGTCCTTGAGTTTGTTAAATAGCTAGGAATTTCAAGTTAAAATTAGTGGTAGTGTTCTGGCTAAAGTTTGAAAATATTCTTGAAGTATCGAATAGATTTAAAGCTATTTCTGAAATTTATAATTTAAATTCCTTATTTTGTTGAACATAAATCCATCCACTTTTATTTTAGCTCTGTCTTTAATAAGATATCTTGTCTAAGGTTTTACATTGTTGACTGCAGACATTTATCGTGGAATGACAAGTTCGACAGCAGTTTGCAAAGTATGTGTGTTGATTAGTCAACCAGAGTTTTTGATCTGATTTTTGAGGTCGTTTATATATATATACTGACAATCACCAAAACATGGTTGTTCTTTTTAGTGATAATTTGACTCTTAAATAGCAAGTACATCTATGAGTTATTTACGTCATGTGTTACGATTTATATATGTATGTGTTGGATTAATAATAATAAATTTTTATTTATTTCCTTCCTTTACGGTTGTGATTTTATCGCTTGCATCTAAATTTGCTCACCTTTTTCTTATATTTCTCAGTTAGAATGCTTGTGAACATTTTCATCTTTCAGGAACGCATTTTGTTTGGGTTACATTCTGTTTATAGATATAACTTTATATTGCATGTAGAGAGTGTTATTGTGGGTATTGGCATTGGAGTAGATAAGGGTGTTTAATAGTTCTTGGTGGGATATAAGCCCACATCTTACAATACTTTATAACTGCTACTGTATATGAGAAGAATTAGTTATTATTGATTTTAAAGAATATAATGTGAAGTTGCATATACATTTATATTTTGAAATATAAATGGTAATATAATCATTATTTATAGTTAGTGAACCTATTTACTATTAACCAGTTCCATTTATGTGATTTAAAAGAAGTGTTGCCCATGAATTTATTTCCTTTTCAGGACAATTAATATACTCTTATCCCATGAACCTTATTTAAAGATTGGAGTTGAAGATATATAGTATGGATAGTAAACATATTTATATTTGCCATATGTGGTTAAAATAGCTCTGCTATCTATATATATATGTCCGTGAAGATATTTTAGCTTATTTCACATGGCTTATCTTTTGATCAAAAATTGTGTGTAAAAGGGTGATTATATTTGATGGGTGTTTAGTGATGTTTATTGATTCTACCTATAATAGATTTCAGTTGAGTTATGCAGTATGGATAACATTAAGATGATTTGATATTAAGGAAAATCAAAAAAAAAATTTAAGTTATCATCATGACATTATGTCAGTAATGAGGATTTTAAAAGTACACCTCTAAAATATTGTACTCCAACCTCATGAACATATATGCACGAGTTACAGTCCCAATAATATGTAATGTGCTTATGTCACTGTTCAAGTTAAAGACAACCATATAATTAACGTCAGAGAAAAGGAAAAATGTCATTTAAATTTGAAGCTAAATTATTTAGGAAAAAAAAAATCATTTAGAAAAGTATAAAAATGATCAAGCTACAAATAAATATTTATTTGCAGGATTTAAATGATGATTTTGTAAATAGGTTTGTGTAGCAATATATATTTTATTGCAACATTTATCAAATTAATATTATTTCATGTTTTTTTTCTTTATTAGTATTTCATTCAATTCATAAATCAGAGAATCATAACCTGATCTATGCTGGAAATAATTAGATTATGTGATGGTTATGGGCTGAAATGGAGAAAAGATGAGAAGCCTTCAAAGATAATAATTTCATTTATCTTTTATTACCAATTTATTTTATAGTGCTAAAGAAGAATATATTGCTTATAGTGTCATTCATTACTTCAAGAAAACTTAAAAGAGGATGATACATTTCCAAAGAGATTGGGATATAAACCCAATCTAAATCCACTGAAATATCAAAAGTTATCAAAGCACACAATAAATATTAAAACTAATAGCATATCCAAAGCATCTCTTCTTCGGCATTTCAAACCTGGTGGTCATATTGAGAATTAGCTTCATTTAGGATCATTGTCTGGCAGTATATATATTTAAATGGTGCAAAAAATATAGCATTATATCACATTATCATTATTTAAATGATGACTCAACTAAGGGTTCAATGACAATAGAGTGCTGGCACCAATGTCATAAACTATTTTTATTTAAATGTCATGTCAATACAAGGATCAACAAAAACTAGACTATGACAATAGTTATACTGGATAAAATCTAGTAGTATAAAATAGAGAAAAAAAATAATTTGAATAAGTAACAGTGCAGACAGATTATTTAAATAATTATAGAAGTAGATACTCTAGATGCTATAGGACAAAATAAAGTAGATTGATATAATGTTGAGACAGAAGAGGAATGTGGGGATATTATGGAAGTTGTGCAATATAGTTAAGAGAGGAAGAACCTGTTTACTATATTAGAGAAAGCTCATTTATAAAAAACAAATTTATATTAGTGAATGTTTTACAAATCATATTAAAGAATATAGAAAAAGCAAAAGCCAATGCACATGACAGAAATAGAGGATAAGTCAGAAATGGTACAGTAGGGAAATGACAAAAGAAAAAAATCCAACATTAGAAATGGAAGTACCAGAAGATTCTTATAAAGATAGTAGAGAGATTGCTTTCAAAGAATTTGCTATAGTATACAAAGGAACAAAAATCTCAATGAGAAAAGTAAACTAAGAAATAGATATTGTGGTAATGCTCTAGTAAATAATAACAATAAAATAAAAAATGAAGAAATGAATGAAACAAATGGAAATTCTCAAAACAAATTGAATAAATGGAACAGACCAAGCAAAATAATTAAAAGAAGATATGTTCAAACAAATAGAAAAATTAAGAATTAAAATGACAGATCAAACAATACAATTAATAGAAGATATGTCCAAACAAATAGAAAAGATCTGTGCTAAAATAAGAAAAATCAAGAAATGGGGCAGAGATGCTACAAGATCATAAGCAACTGAAGACAAGGATAGAGGGTTGGGAAAACAAAGTGAAAAATGTCAGTAAATCATATAAATGATACAGAATAACATTTATGTCAAAGTGGAAATAGAAAAAGCTTAAAGAAAGAGGTTAAAGATCAAAAAATGAATATTCTTAAATACATCCAGAATAAGTGCAAGGCCATAAATGACCATGTGGATTTCATACAAAAGAATGTAATAAAAGAAACACAAGAAAGCAACAAAAAATTTATGAAGAAAGTGTCTCGTACAAAATACCAACAAATAAGAAATACAAATGTGGGAGAATGGCCTCAAGAAATGACAACAAAATGTAAACAAAGAACTAAAAACTCAAGGAAATAGTATTGAAGAAATACACAGACAAATGGAACACTTTAGGCAAATATATCCGAGAAAATATAGGAAATGAAAAAAATTGAGAATTTAAAGATAGGAAATTTTGATTTGAGTACAAAAATGATAATAATTCAGAGAATAGAGACATGATCATAGAGTTAGTGAATTATGTTGTCCATCCTTAAATGGATCAACAGCAAAGTATCATAAAAAATGAATTCAAAATAAAAAGTATGGATCATAATTGCCTAACTCATCTAAGTTCAGCCTTGTTTAAGTTTATCCATATAGACATTCAGAGGTGATACTGATAAAGATTCATCAGAATATTTATATCTTAGTAGATTATCAATTGCATCCAATTACTTGGATGAAGCTTCTGGACAATTATTTTGCCATAATAATGTATTTTGAAGAGAGACAAGATTATGTTACCCAAAGTGTCACAGGAAATATATAGGCCGGGATAAAAAGAAGCATTCACCCAGTTCTTTCACTGCCAGGTAGTCAGATTAGGAACACTTACTACTTTCCAATTATCAGAACAAATAGTTTAGATGGTTTAACACAACATATCAGCAAACATTAAATAAATGATTGGAAATATTTGCACAACTACTGAAAAAGCAGTAGAGCTCCTGAACATAATACACATTGAAAATGTATCCCAGCACTCCACAGAGACAAAGATAATTGAACTTCCCCAAATTTAGAGCACTTGCTATACAGGACTCAAATATTTCACTTAATATAGGGATTGGTCAAAAATACAAGAGACCTCCTTTACTCTAACCAGATAATTATAAGAGAAGAAAGGTCCATCAAATGGGAGTCAATATAATCAGGATCAATAATCATTGCATTGCAGATATTTTCAAGTTTTTTTGTTTTTATCAGTGTATTTTTCATCTAAATTCCTTATAATGTAATCATCCACCAACATAAAAAATCAGATCCTCCTCTCACCTGCATGTATTTTGTTAATCTTTAACTTGCCAGGTAAAGTAGAGGCATCAATCACCCAAATCTCCATATCCATGTTGACAGCTCAACATTTCTCCATTGCACTATTCTCATGTAAAGTAAAAGAACTGCTTTGTATTCACTTTTTTAAATATCTTGTAGAAGGGTAAATAATCAAGGAAGTGCAGACATTTTCAAGCATTTTTTTACATGAGTGCATCCCTCATCACAACCATTCATCAACATAAAAACTCATACCAGCCTTTCTCATTATCTAATCATAAAAAACAGTCTCTATCTTGTGGGAGAGAAATAATGGAGAAATATCCAGCTATCAATATGAATATAGAGATTTGAATATTTGACATCTCTAATTTATCTGATGAGAAAAAATTGTGAAATGTATATCTAGTGAGAGTGGTCTGAGTTTCTGCCTGGTGGATGGTTATGATATGAGTTGAGAAATACACCGATAAAAACAAAGTACGAGAGAGACATCTGAGTTCTACAATAGTGGATAGTTGTGATATGATGGATTTGAAATGAGAGATGTACTGATAAAACACTAAAACTGTGAGAGGTCTGAGTTTGTGTATTGGTAGATGGATGTGGTATGGTGGAGTTGAGATGAGGGAAACAATGATAAAAAAAACAATATGAAAAAAGATCTTAGTTTCTATACTAGTAGATAGGTTGTATTTGGAAGAGTTGAGATAAGGGATGCACTGAGAAAAACAAAAACTATAAGAGAGAGATCTGAATTTCTGTACTGGTAGATGGTTGTGATATGGAAGAATGGATGCATTGATGAAAAGCAAACAATTATGAGATAGGCCGGAGTTTCTGTACTGATAAATGGTTGCAATATGATAGCTGAGAGAGGGATGCGCTGATAAAAACCTAAAAACCCAATGCACACATAAAATAATTTTATGATTTATCAAATGTATATTACTAAAAATACAAATATTTTTACCAAGACAAACAAATCCAAATACATTGCTAAGACAACTTAGAAGCAAGATTCTCAAAGTCATTTTAAATATTAAATAAACCTGAAAATAACAAAATGAGGGCATTATTTTAAGGCTTATTTAAATAAATCTTTAGGAATCTTGCTTTTAAATTGGCCTAGTAATGTACTCGGATTTATTTGTTCCATGAAATTGTTTTACATATATAAGGAAACAAAAAAAATATGTAAGCTAACTAAATGAAATAAATAAATAATGGCATTATTTGTCTATACAATTGGTTTTTTTTTTTTTCATATTTCAACCAGAGAACTTGTTTTCACCAGAAAATAGATCTATTTTCTGGTTGAAATATTAAAAAACATAGTTGTGTAGACAAGTATTGTATTTGTATTTTGTTTTTTAATATATTTATACAAAATCCTAAACTGTATTAGCTATACTATTTTAATGATAATAATTGCAACAATACTATTTTAATAATAATTGCAACAAAAAAATGAAAGACATCAGTTAACTAATGACCTTAAAAAGAAATACACAAGACCATCTACTTGATGTTTTTATTTTTATTGTTTTTATATTAATCATATCAATATATGTACAAAAATAAAGTTTCTACATCAAAAATGTGCATTTTAATACATTTTCCCAGAGGTCAATTTCAATAATTCGTTATCACTTACATGCACACATTTTTACAATAAAATTTATCAAGAAAATTAAATGAGCAGATTATGTGACTGGTGTCTTCAGATTTCAGACACAATTACTGCACTAAAGCAAACTATGTCACAGTTACTTCTGTTTAAAACCCTTTAATCACCACTCCATTCTTTTTAATTGTTTGAAGTGTTTTAATTATAGAATCATATGTCACAGTTTTATATTAACCTTAAAAGAAACTCAATAGTTTCAATACCAGTAAAATGACTATTTGTATGATTAAGAAGATCACCTTTATTAACAGTTTTGTAACTACATAGGTCACAAGCTTTTTTGATAATGGCAGACTCTGTTTCTGAATTATCTTTTTTATGATAGATTTGACATTTATTATCTTTGTGACTTCCATTTTCTTTTAAAGTACATTGTGATGCAATTTTGAGGCTCTCCTGAAAATGAATATCTTTGGAATGGATTCTTTCATGTACTGTTAAACAATACTTACGAGCAGCCCTGTAATCACATTTGCTGCACTGGAAAGGTTTTTCTCCTGTATGTACTCTTTCATGTCTCTTGAGATCACCTTTTAGATTAGCTTTGTAATTACATTGATCACACTGGAAAGGTTTATCTCCTGAATGACTTCTCAGATGCCTTATTATATTAATTCTAGCTGGTGTCTTATATTCACAATGATTACATTGGAAAGGTTTGTCTCCTATATGGTTTTTTACATGAATTATAAATGAAGATTTTCTTGCAGTTTTATAATTACAAAGCTTGCATTGGAAAGGCTTTTCTCCTGTGTGATTTGTTTCATGTAATAATAATGAATGTTTTCTTGAAGTTTTATAATTACACATGCTACAATGAAATGGTGTTTCTCCTGTATGAATTTTTTCATGATTTATTAATGAATATTTTACAAATGTTCTATAACCACAAAAATTGCATTGAAATGGTTTTTCACCTGCATGAAGTTTTTCATGCACTGTTAATAAATATTGATCAGCAGTCTTATAATCACATAGACTACATCGGAAAGGTATTCCTCCTGCATGGATTCTTTCATGACTTTTTAACCCACATTTTTGAGCAGCCTTAAAGTCACATTGGCTACATTGGAAAATTCTTTCTCCTGTATAAAGTTTTTCACTTCTTAAATTAGTTTTTATGGCAATGTTGTAATCACAAAAATTATTATCCTTTCTTCTAATGCAGTTTTTTATTTCCATTATTAAATTAGTTATTCTGGTAATATTATATTCACAAAACCTGCACTCAAAAAATAATTACTTTTTAGCAAAAATAAAATAATTGTATCTGCTATGGATTTAGAACCATATAAAATATATACATATATTTAAAAATAAACTAGCATGTTAGGCAAAATTTTCTATTGACTTACTCATTTTCTAAGTATACTGATTTAATATAAATTGAATGTATTTCTTTAAAAAAATTCATAAATATTTCACTACTAAATATTCACTTGTATATATTTTCAAAATTTGTTTTACAAATATACTGACTAAAATTAATAATAATAAAAATTAAAAGAAGATTTTTTTGTTTGTGAGTAACATATCCATGAAGTTATAACAAAATATAAAACCCATCAACATCAGCAATCCATTATCATAATTTTATAGCAATAATCTAATCAAAATATATATATTTTTATAAATTATTAACCATAAACAATTATTATCCTTATTTTACTAGCTCAGTACTTTGTTTGAAAAGAATACTATTGCTGCTGAATGAATTATTACCCACTTCTAGAGTAGAATTACATTAGATCCAAAAGTCTAGAAATGCAGTGCTCTTAGATCCCAGATTCCTCACTGATAAAAGCCACAAGCTAGAAACTAGTCTGGGATATTGGATGAGTAGTCACTAGATAGGCATTTTGAGATATTGGATGAGTAGTCACTAGATAGGGATTTTGATGCACAAACTTTCTACAATCCATTGATTACTATGGCTTGCATTGGGTGGTATCCCTGCATGAAGAGATTTGCTATTGTTTTACTGGAGTATTTTATATAATTTTTTTCCAAAATGAAATGGTTGTCTCCAGAAAGTGTTGAAATACTTTACAATCATAGTAATTTTGTGAGGACTATACTAATGTCTTCTAAGATCATATTTATTTACTGAATAAAATCCTTTTTTCAATGTTAATTAGATTAGAATGATCTTTTCAATGAAATTATAAGACAAAATATTCAATCACTGAAAAAATATATAAAGTCAGGCAAGTTATAGCAAACAGATATAACTTCAACAATTATAAAGTCCTTCCTTTGGTTATGTTTCACAATCATGACCTTATCTCATTATTAAGGTTTTATATTTGTTATTTCTAATGGCCTCCACTCAGAGGACTTTAAAACATTATGATCTACATTCTTAAAATCTACTTAAATGTTCTTATTGAATGAAAAAATAATTATGAATAATAAAATAGGAAAGATTATATCCTAGAAACACTTCCTGAATTCCAATGAGTAGCAAGTTACCGGTAATGTTCTTATAAACCAATCTGCTATAACCTAAATGAAACAAAATAAAATAATCATATCTATAATATTATGAATTTAAATAGACATTATACTGAAGCAATCTCTTTTTAAAACACTGCTTCTCAAATTTTAGTGACTAAGACTTATATCCTTTATCCTGGTTCAATTTTTTTAGTTTGAATTTAAAAAAAAAAACATTATTCACAAAATAAAAAAAAAGAACTACATATATAAATTGAAAAACACAAAAATTTATTTGGAGAACTTTAGAAGTGATTTTATTATATTTTAAAGTCAAATAATAAATTATAATTTTCTCTTGCATTTTCAATAATCTTCAAAATAATAAACAATTATTATATTACATTATTTCTTGTTTGTTTCAGCAAATTTTGATATTTTTTTATATATCTAAATATATTTTATCTTTTTAAAATTTTGTATTGTTTTTAATTGTATTTCACAGCTCTGAAGACGATTGCGAGATGCTGAAAATTATCAGATTTAGGTGCTAAAAAAAGTATTGTTAATGGTCTGAAAAAAAAATTGGTACAAGTATCAACGATGGCACAGGTCACTGGATGGTGCTGTTCTTTCTCAAAAACAGTTAAATATTCCATTTCTGAGGGAGGCTGTAATGACCTGCAGTGCGTTCTGCTAATTTTTCGGCAATTCACACTTGCTTCAAGCGCCCTGTTCTTACTCTCCGAATGATCACTATCAAGCCTTGTGTATCGTATAATTTGAGGTTGTGTATATTTGAATTCAACACAACTTTTTTAATATTATTAAATAAATTTTTATTTTACATTCGAATTATGTAGTAAAAGTCTTGTACCAAAAGATAGTTATATTTAAAATAAACATTGCAAAAAGTGTGATAGAGAATTGAACACTTTCTGACTATATATAAGTCTCGTTGAGGTCTATTAATTTGAAAAACATTGCTTTAACATATTCATAGATATCTGGATATCAAATCAAAGAAATTCTGTAAAGAATTCCTAAAAACATTTCTACTATGAGATTGAAAATATATATAAAAAGAAACATCCCTAGCCTTTGTATAAATTATTCTGAATCAGCTTAAATAATCAACATTTACTTTATAAATCGGAAATAAAAGTATATCCAATTTTAAAATTTAACATCCTGTATTAAAAGAAAATACTTTAAAGATTACGATATGATGTAACTATATCCTTTATATTCAAACTGATTTGTGATATCTCTCTTTCTTTCTTTTTTTTTTTTGTGATATAAATATAGATCTATTAAGCTATATGGTAATTTTTTCAAAATATACTGCAAAAAGAAAGAAAAGAGAACTAAAAATACTTAATTTTCAGTATTTAACAGGTTCATCTTTCATATCAGTTCTACCACATCACAACCACCTATCAGTATGCAGAATGTCAAATAATTATTTTTCATTAAGCTTGCATTTTACGAACATGCTTCACTTTCCATGTGAACTGGCTAGATATGAAACATCTAAAATCCCATGCCCATGTTGACAACATGATGCCTTTCATCACTGTTTCTATCCACTTTTAAGACTTTATAGAAGAGTAAACTATCATTACACAATAAATTTTCAAAGATTTTATCAGTACATCCCTCATATCTGCTTGCAATTAGCTATCAACATAGTAGGTGAAAGAAGTGGTCTGACTTTCTGTGTTGAAACAATGGCTACAATGTGGAGTTGAGATGAGAAATGCGCTGATAAAAAGCTACAAAGTATTTAATATATTATAAATTAATAATAAATGTTACGGCATAGAATTTATTAGTAGTAAATGAAGATTCATTGAGAAAAAAGTTGTCAAATTAGTAGTATTAGCTACTCAGAAGAGAAAAAAACATTTTACAAAGATATTCAAAATTAATAATAATACATCAACATCTGTATAAAATATTTGCAGTTATTATATTTTTATATTTAATTACTTGAAGTTGTATTAAATTTTCATGCACTATCTACAATAGTTTTTAAACAATGTGTCATGCAAAGATTGATAATTTTTTTCAGTATTTAGAAAATAATATAGAAGGTGTGTGATGGTTTAAAAGAACTTTAAGTAATTAAATATTGACAACACCGATAAATTTTTTATTAATATATATATATGAGATAGAAAATTAAGTGATTATAAAAAAAATAACCCACAGAGTTGGAATTAATAAAAACTGTGAGGCTAGTCGCATGAAAACCACATAAAATTTCCTACGCTCAACACCAAAAGATTGAGAATAAAATCAAAGATCTAGTAGAAAAGAAAATACTTGAATCAAATAAGAATTCTAAGAGGATATTTCAAAGACCAATGGTTAAATTTGACTGTGGGAAGATTACCAAGAAAGCTCAATAGTTAAGTTTGGTTGTGTGGAGATTATCACATAACCAAATATATATAGCAATCAAAAACTGAAATACTGTTATGAGAGCATGAAGGAAGATTCATTTTGATGAAGTTATTACCAATGGATGAAATCATGCCATTAGAATCTGTGAGAAATTAAATAACTAGAAGGCAAAATTAAATCCCAGTTAATTTATATGGCATGTACAGAAAATTAAAATGTTGGGGTGTATTATTTCAAAAAAATAGAAAGTCTATTATTACTGAAGACTATCAGAAAATCCCTACCCCTAAAAAGGTCAAAGAATTAAAAACATATTTGGGACTGACTAACAATTTAAACCAAGTCATAAGGTTGCAAAATCAATTATATGTTTATTAAAGAAAAATCAAAAATAGATTTGGGGGAGAAATAGAAGAATGGGCATTTCTTAGACAGACAAGAGATATATCTTCAAAATTGTTAATCTAATTATAATAGGAAAATAATCTTAACATGCATTACACTATGAAAATGGTGCAGTTATCTGTCATCCATTAATCACTGGAGAAAAAACAAATTGCTTATAATTTTCTGCTCATTATCAAAGCTTGAACTAAATCACAACCAGATTAATAAAAAAGTGCCAATCATTCTTTTTGGTATAAGAAAATTCCATAAATTTGTATAGAAAAAAATTTAAAATGGTAATTACTAATAAGAATAAAACAATTTTTGTGGACTTTTGCACATACATCAAAAGTAGCAAAGCTGGGCCACAATCTATGGGCCTTAAGCTCTAGTTTACCACTCTACCACTGGACCAAATCATGCAGAGATCAGAATACACAATTATCACCTGACATATATATTAGGCAAGCAAATTAGGCATGTCAACACAGTCTTATTGCCCTAATTAAAGTGATCCATGGTATGTTAGATGGATGTGAAATATACTAATTCTCTAAATTGGTGAAAGATCATAAAGAGGTGGAGAACATGATTTCTACTGTAGTAAAAGTATGCACTTATAACTAACTTATAGGTTAAATTTGTATGTAAATAAAATACGATAATCATGAATGCTTGGAAATTTTATTTAAAACATAATAGTTATGGAGATAACAACTAATGACTTTCATGGATGATATATATTTATATAACTTGTGATATTGCTGTTTGCTATTGTCTATTTGCAATTGCATTTATCATTAGTAATTGTATTTAATAAATTATTATGTTTAAAGATAACTCTATATTCAGACTGCTTTATCTCCATTATATACATCACAATTATTTTTGGTTGTCTCCATACATGAATCATCAGTGGTGTAATCCATATTTTTCCTCCGAGCTATGTTGAACACTTAAATGTAAAAGAATATAGAAGTAGCCTGCTAAAACTAAAGATGGCAGCCTCTAGCAAAGAATTTGCTCTACATAAATATTCTTCATGTAATAAAGATGTATATGAGGGATGATGACCTGGGCCAACTGATGAGTGCTGGTTCAGCACGAAATGCATCTTGGGGATCATTTCTCTTTTATTGTATCTTTATTTATAAGAAATTATTTATGAAAAAAAAAAAAGTTGGAGAGGTGTGGAAGTTGTCTATCTATAAAAGAGATATTACGCTTGGGAGAAAGAGAAACATAAATAGCCGTGGGTGTGGGCTGAAAATCAGATATATTAATCTTTAACTGGATTAAAGTTTATATCTATGCTAGAGAAAATCTCTAGTTTAATAAATGATTAGTAATAATCATTATGTGTTTATCAAAAAGTTGATAACATAAAAGTTGGGAGAGGAGTAAATTGACGCTTGAAAATAAAAATGAGACAATTTGCTCTACATAAATACTCTTCATGTAATAAAGATATATGTGAAGGATGATGATCTGGGCCAACTAGTGAGAGCTGGTTCAGCACGAAATGCATCTTGGGGGGCATTTGTCTTTTATTGTATCTTTAGTTATATGAAATTATTTATGAAAAAAAAAAAAGGTTGGAGAGGTGTGGAAATTGTCTATCTATAAAATTCACTTATTATTAAAAATTCAAGCTATTTATATGATCCTTCAGCTGACCAGTATAAAGTTGGAATGCTAAGTGATGATGAATCAGGAAACAGTATTATTAGTATTGATTATGCTACATATTTATATGTGGCTGGTACTTGATTTGATTATTAATATTTAGTTGTCTTTATAACAGAAATGGTGTTTTAGTGGTAAGAGGTTTCCATTATAAGTATTAAAGGAAAAATATTTGAGAAATAATTAAATAAACACCAGAATTAATAATGAGGATTAAATTTGAAGATGATTAAAAAAATCATAAAATAAAATAAGAGACAAACAGTTCTGCATTAATTTGATACAGTCACAGATTTTAACCTAAAGATTCATGGATCACATTCAATTTTATTATTTCTAATGCTAAATCTTCTTATAAATTCCTGAGTGCTAATTGATTATTTTAAGATAGATTAACTAAATTAATTCAAATGTGTTCTTAAAATAAATAATTCAATATTTGCAAGGGAAAAAAGGAAAAATTCCTTAAAGTAACACACTATTTGCTTCTCTATCTAAGCTATCTGCAGTAATATTTCTAAATCAACACTACATATTGACATAGTTTAGCTATTTTCCACAAAAAAATTTAAGGTACTAGTGTGACTAGATCATGAATTATGACATGGAAAGTACGTTTTGTACTTTTGTAAAAAGTCTAAGAAGGAATAAGGTGCTAACATTAAAATTTGTTTTAAACAGGCAAAACTGTTACTGAAATCTTTGCAATAATTTAAACAATGTATAATAATGAAGTGATAAATCACAAGAAAGTTTTCAAATGGTTTCCATGATTTCTGTGATGTCAAAGATATCACTGAAGATGATCCATGGTCAGGCGCATCAAAAATAACTGAAAATAAAGAAAGCATACAAAAGTTGCTTGAATTCTTAGAACTGATCACTGTGTGACTGAAGAATTATTAAGCAATTCACTGGCACTCCTAAAACAATAGTTCATAGCATTTTAATAGAAGTTTTGAAAAAGCAGAAGGTATGCATGCACTTTACATCTTGTTGCAATAAACCAAAAAAAAAAACCAAAGTAGTTCGTTGCAAAGAAATGCAAAGAAACATAACCAAGAAGCTGAAAATTGTGGTTTCCAATATGAGCCATCAACCATGTGCCAGTGTGCGGAATGGAGATCACCAAAAATAAAAGCAAAAAAATTGGAAATGCAAAATAGCTGAATCAAACCGTTGTTGTTGTTTTTTACTCTAAAAGTATTATCATCAGATATATATTCCTGAAAATCAAATGATAAATGCTAACTACTGTTTGAATGTGATATATCATTTGTCAGTAAAAATTTTGTATACGTGACATGAATATCACAAGCACTGCTCTTGGGTATTATTGCATAATAACAAATTCTTGCTGACTTTTTGGCTATTTCCAAAACTAAAAACAGCATGCTATGGTTCAATTCCTGACATCAAGCTTGCATCAAAGATACAAAACAGTCATATTGGCATCTTAAATTTTTTATGACTTGTTAGACTAGATGGCTAGAGCTAATTTTGAACCAGCAAGAGTTAGCCTATCATGCTTTGAAATATGTGTAATGATCAAATGCAGGGAAAAAGTATTAGGACTGTATATGTGCAGCTCTGACATCTGATTCATTGTGAAAAGCTGAGAGGCACAGAAGCAATAAGCTTCAAAATATTAAGGGTGATCGTGTAAACTATTATTATTGAATAAATGTTATGTTGTATGTGTATGCTGAAATATATACACATATAAAGCTAGAAAAACAGTTATAAACAATTGTGTTATATATGCATGTGTGTATGTTGAAACACATACATATTAAAGTTTAAAAATAAGTATAATAAATTTAAATAAAATTAAAAGTTATCAAATGGGTAGATAAAAAAATTAGTTTTACTAAAAGATTAATTATAACCCAAAGAAACAACTTTAAATTCTTAAAATGTGATGAGATAAAAATGGAATTCCATCAAAAACGAATTAATTTAATACAATTAAAAAGTAAAAGAGAGTACTGATTTTATTCACAGTTAAAAAATATTAAACAATGTCTGCAGGATCTGAGTGACTCAACCAATTAAAACAGTGATTCTAATAATTAATTGAACGTGAACAATTGGTCTAAAAAAAGAAACTAAGAGACATTTGCTCATGGAAGCTACATGTGCAGATGAATTTGCAATAACACAAGGCTGAATATCATCATGGGTTGGCGTAAATAGCTTCTACTACTGAGAGACTTGCCTTTTAAGAATTCGTACCGCTACATAATAATGAATTCATCAAAAATAGAACTGCCATCTACAACAAAGCAGTATGTTTGTATTTTCTTCAAAATTTGTCTGTTCAGAACTCAGATCAAGTTTATCTGGACATGCCAAAGCAAGTCTAGGAATTTGAACAAGTTACACTGGCCTTCATTATTATTTTAATGCCTATCAATCTGTAAGAGGTTAAGCTGTAAATAATTTGTTAATATGTATATATAATAATATTCTTATGTTTATGATAATATAATTATGTATTAAATCATAATAAATGCCAAGCTGCCACAGTGATATTATATTTGTCAGATTGGTAGGGTAGGGATCTCTCCCAGACATAACAATTAGTGCAGTCTTAATTTGAACCATGCAACAAGCTAGTAGGGAAAAACCATTAGAGATAGATATCAAATAGTCTGCTAACATGCAATCATCAATTGGTGAATTTGATATCAGTGGCTCAAGTAATTGGCTTTTTTACATTCAACAAAGAAAAATATCTCTTCATAAATAAAGTTGAAGATTAAAAAATAAAGTAGTATCACTACTATGTTTTGCTGGAAAAGGAGTAATAGAAATTGCTAATAGGCTCTGCGAACCTGATATTTCAGAGGCTTATCCTTTTGATCAAGTTAAAGATTGCTTGTTGAATTATTTTAGCCCATGTTCCTCTAGGTACATCACTAGACTTCATTTCAGGAATTGCCATCAAGGCAGATAAGAAAAAATTAAAAATTATGACACAACTCCTCATGGTCTTGCAAAAAATTACATATATGGCTCATTTCTAGATGAGGCTCTCCTTGAACAATTTATGTGGCAAATAAGCAGTGACATTTTAAGGCAACACTTATTAGCTGATAGTGAAATAAAATATGCCTAAGCTATAAAACATGGTATAGCTCATGAATTGGTTCTGTGCAATTAAGAGAATTCACAGAAATAAAAAGCAAAGATAACTTACAAACACACAAAACTTAAGAAAAATTTGCTTGGACACTATTTGAATAGCGTTTAGAACACCGCCCCCTCTTAACAATTTTCTGAACATGCTCCTCAAATAGTCTATAAAATTTCATGCCCATCTCCAACTTGGAGAGCAGAGTACTACAGCGAGTCTCGAGCTAATAGATCTAAGACCTGCTCAGAACTCCTATCTTTATAAAAAGACTAAATAAGACTGGCAACATGAGTCAATTTTCCTGGATCAGGAGCTTGCTACAGGACACATGTTTTCCCTTTCTAATATTAAGACCATCTGGATAGAGAAGGATGATCGTAAGAAAAAGTTCAAGGAAGGATCGGTTAATGAAAAAAAAAAACCAAATTCAATCAACAGGAAGGAATCTTGCATTCCTTTTTCAAAAAAATAAACATCTGACATTTATAATTTACATTTCTCACTGCAATAATTTGCATATTTTATTAACTATATATTCATCCTGCTCTTGGCACACATTAATTAATTTTGCACTATGATTCTGGTGAGAATTTGCCAAAAGTTAACTCAGTGCTATTAAGTAAAAAGATATCTATACGGTTAAACCTTTTCATAGAGGTTTGACCAGCTCAAGTTTTTTCGGAGTAAGACATATAAATCTGAAAAAAAGGTATTTAGAAATGTAAAAATGGAAGACAGCAGTAATAAAATCTTTACTTTTGTTATGAAAAGTTGGCCATAAAGCCAGAGACTGTTCACAAGAATGAACATTGCAAACTCTGTAAGAAAACAGGGCACTTGCAAATGATATGTAAAAAAAGAAAAGGTGAACCTGGTAAAGATAGCAAGAGCTGTAAAGGTGTATTTAATAGAAAAGAAAATCAGTTAGATACTATAAAAAAAAAATGTTAATGACTAAATCTGATAAAATTATGATTCAGTTAAAAGCATAAGTAATTTAAGGCTATAACCTTAAGACTATGCGCTTAGATGTGACAGTAGGGACCTCTACAAATCTTAAGACAAGATTAAGGATTTTAAAAGACAAGAGCAGCCACTCTTATCTTCGATGTACTTTTTAATTATATAGGCGAATCTAAAGCATTTTGATAAATTAGTGAAGTAGTTAATAGCTTCACGCTCTCAAATTAGAATGCTTTAGATTTGCTTATATAATTAAAAAGTAGGTCGAAGATAAAAGTGGCTGCTCTTGTCTTTTAAAGTCGTTAATCTTGTGTTAAGATTTGTAGAGATCCCTACTGTTGCATCTAGGCACACAGTTATAAGGCAAGTCCATATCTACGGAGGTCAATAGTGGAAGCGCCGTATCTTTGATTTCAACATGTGAATAGTTTTATAACTACTAAATTGTAAAAAGCTGCTGACAATTCAGAAAACCGAGTTAAAAGCTTTAGATGTAAATAGAAATGCCAATGAAATCAAAGGAATAGTTAAAGATCCTGTTAGTAAAATGTATGTTAAAAACATTTAATTAACCTCTGTATGTAGTTTATACTTCAATAAATTCACTAATCAGTAATAATTGATTTTCAAAAATTGTGCATTAAATTTACACTGATTAAAATGAGGAGAAATTTTCCTAAATTGTTTAAGTGGAAATTGGGTAAAATAAAAACCACTTCTATGTTGCTAGAATTATCACCAGAGGCAGTACCTATAATTCGCAAACTGAAAAAGATCTCATTTGCTCAGAAAGAAAGGGTTGAGAAGGAAATTAACAAATTAGTTAAAAATGGCATATTACAGGCTACAGAAAAATCTGATTGGGTTACAATATTAGTAATAATTACAAATGGTCAAATTCATTTGTGTGGTGATTACCATGTATTTATGAATAAAGCCATAAATAATCATGCATACCCTGCGCTTAATTCTAGAGAAAAAATGGCTTCATTGCAAAAATTTAACTTTTTTGTTAAATTAGATCTTAACTCGCATTTCACCAGATACTAGTGACACATAAAGCTTCAGAAATATTAACATTAACCACTCAGGAAGGGTTATTCAAGTACAAATGACTTGCAGGTGCAAATGACTTGCTTTGGAACAACTGCAGCACCTAGTATTTTCCAGTCAAAAACTGAAACCCTTCTTAATGAATTTGAGATGTTATACCATATTTGACACTCTATTCACTGCTATAATGGAAAATAATAGGCACAAAAAACTGGATAAATTTGGAGCAAAAATGAATAGCCAAAAATCTATCTAGAAGGTAAGCGAAAATAAATTTTTAGGACACCTAATTTCAAATAAAAGTACATCTCCTGAAAAAGTCAAAGCTCTAGCTGAAGCTCTGAGCTGAATAATGTAAAGCAATTACAAGCTTTTCATAGTCTAATAAATTATTTCGAGAATTTTTTGAAGGGTAAAAGCTTAAGTAACCAGACCCTTATATGATTTATTAAAAAAGAATCAGCAATATAACTGGAAACCAGCGCAAGAACAAGCTTTTGTGCATACAAAATCACTTATGAGTTTGAATAAATTACTTGTTCATTATAATAGAAATTTGGAAACTACACTTAACAGACAAACATCTGAATTTGGAGTCGGTGCAGTAATATGTCATCCATCACATACAGGTGAACAACCCATTTCCTACACTTTGCATACCTTGCCCAAAGTTGAAAAAATTACAGTCAGCTGAACAAGGATTGTTTGGAATTCATAAACCATTACTGAGAATTTTTGGAAGCAAACAAGTTCGTGAGCATCTTAGCCCTCACATATTGAGATGGCTAAATGTACTTACTGGCTACGATTATATTTTAGAATATAGAAAGAAAAACAAATTGGACATGCCAACATGCTATCCTATATGTCAGATGAGACAGAGTGATGAAAAAGAAATTGAAATGAATTATATAGATGTGCCAAAGTCACGTTCTTAACAGTAAAACTGTAGCTGGTTGGACAAAGGAAAACAATGGTTACCAGTGGATTATAAGCAAAATCTCAGGAGTTTGGTCTAATAAACATCAAAATTTCTCCATAATTTATCAATTTGTAATGGCTGTATTATGATGAGCTATCATGTACTAATCCCAGTTAAAAGTAGATTTAATTTTGCAATTATTGCATGAAGGTCACCCAAATGTAGTCAGAGTAAAAGCTTTAGCCTGTAGCTATGTATGATGGCCAAACATTAATTGTGATATCAAGAGATTCTGTCATCTAAAAATTTTGAGGCATGACCTAAAACATCAAGATCATGACAATGCATTCATGTTGACGATGCAAGCCCATTAAATGGACATTTATTTTTCGTGGTTGTCGATGCATATTCAGGATCGACAGACTACAAATTAATTAAGAGAACCAGTTCCGATGAGACAATCAAAAATTTATGTAAAATTTTCTTGCATCGCAGCCTTCCTAAAATTTTAGTTTCTGATAATGGTCCACATTGGACAAGTTCGATGAATGAATGAAAGAGTGGGGGATTAAATACATACAGCCTTCTACTACCCTCAAATGGATGAATTGGCAGAAAAAGCAAATTGGGAAAAATGAAAATACAGAAAGCAGTTTATATCACACTCCTATATTGGCATTTGATCCCAACTGCAATATCAGGAAAATCACCTACTGAATTATTTTTAAGTTGCAAGCTGCATACCAAATTATCAAATATAATGCCCAGTAAGGATTATAGTAAACAAGAATCTACCATCTGTAAGTTTGTGCTAGATGCACCTGTGTGCAAACAGTAATCTAAATAAATTTAGGATGAAAGCAATAATTAAACATCTGCCAAAACAAGTTGTAATGATTTGTACAAACGAAGGCAAACTATTACGGAAACACAAAGCAATTGCGAAAAGATGAAAGTGAAGATTTAATCCCCTTGATATTTAAAAAATATTGATTCTGACCTGGAGAATCAATCTGAAAAACCTAAAATAGAATTCAAGCCAACCCAGCCTAATGAGAAAAAGCACAAATGTATAGCAGAGAATACTAATTTTAAAAAAAGCTGATATAAATGTTAATCCACCTTTTGATCTAGTTAAAAGAAAAATAAAAAAAATGTAGTTACCTTTGTGATTTATACTGACTTCAAAAAAATGTAAATCTCTAAAATTGGGAGAAGTGTGTTACATTGATGCAAAATACATACACATATAAGGTTAGAAAAAGTTATAAAGAATTGTTATATATATATATATATATGTGTGTGTGTATGTTAAAATACATTCACATTTAAAGTTTAAAAATAAGTATAATAAATTTAAATAAAACTTAAAACTTATTGAATAGATAAAATAATTAATTTTATTAAAAGATTAATAACCTGAAGAAACAACTTTACTTAAATTCTTAAAATGTAATAAAAGATAAGAATGGAATTCCATCAAAAATTAATTAATTAATAACAATTAAAAAATAAGAGATTACTGATTTGCCAGATGCATTTAGTTAAAAAAATATTAAACAATATTAGCAGGTTCTGAGTGACTCAACCAATTGGAACAGGAATTCTAATAATTAATTGAAAGTGAACAATTAGTCTAAAAGAAGAAACCAAAAGATACTTTCTCATAGAGATCCTGGATATCACTATGTGTTGGCTTAGATAGCTTCTACTGCTGACAAACTTGCCTCCATCTAGGGATTTGAACAAGTCACAGTGGCCTTCATTATTATTTTAGTATGTCTTCAGGTCTGCAAGTAGTTAAGCTGTAAATAATTTGTGTATAAATATTAAGATTCTTATGCTTGAAGTATTATAAGTTTCTCTTTCTTAAATGCATTGCCAAATCCATATAATATTAATATCATCTATGTTCTTTACTACTTTTTACAATGCTTTTTTATAACCCACTACTGACAGTTTCGATTGCCGCAGCAATTTTCTTCAGAACTATAATAAACACAATAAAATACATGAACATAAAATTTTACATTTTATATATATATATTCTATCTTATAATCATTATTTATATACCCACATATATCTTTATATAAAAGAAGCTATTTATATTAATATTAAGCCAGTATTAAATAAAACATTTGAGCATTAAAAAAATTTTGACATAAAAAAAAAATACATTTAATTATATAAAAAATAGAAAAAAAAGGAGTTACTAAAGTATAACTGTAAAATTTAGAAGTTTGAATTTAGCAGTTAAGATTTGGAAATATAAATAGAAGGTAGATATTAAAACAGCAAAACTTTCCATACAGTATTGCCATTCAGTGCATGCCAGAGTAATCAATGGATGCCAGAAGGCTTGTGCATAAAATCCCCATCTAGTGCCTATTCATCCAATATCCTCAGACTAGTTTCTGGCTTGTGGCCTTTGTCAGTGGATCTGAGAGCACTGCATCTAGATCTTAGGATCTAATGCAACCGCCAGCAGCCATTTTATCTCGACTACAAAACTATGAGTCTTAAATTGAAACACGATAATATTTCAATCCAAACTCATTAGCTTATAGTCATATAGGTCTGAACTCAGTTTGGTACCTATACATTTTGGTGTCTTTGGTTCTTTAATAACCATAGCTACCACTATCCTATTATGCAGAATTGGTTCTAAGCCAATAAACATCACATAATCACTATTCCTTATGCTTGCTTATAACTGTTATTAAAACAGGCAAAACTCTCCATACAGTATTGCCACTCAGTGCAAGCCAGAGTAACAAATGGATGCCAGAAGTATTGTACATAAGAAATGGTGATCATGTGATGTTTATTGGCTTAAAACGAATCCTGCCTAATAGAATAGTGGTGGCTATGGTTATTAAAAAAACCAAAGATACCAAAATGTATGGATACTGAACTCGAGTTCAGACTTATACGACTAAATAAGCTAATGAGCTTGGATTGAAAATATTATGTTTTCAATTTAAGACTCATAGTTTTGTAGTTGAGATAAAAGGTGGCTGCTTGATGGTTGCATTAGATCCTAAGATCTAGGTGCAGTGCTCTCAGAACCAAGACACTAGTCTGGAGTTATTGAATGAGTAGGCACTAGATGGGGATTTTATGCACAAGCCTTCTGGTATCCATTGATTACTCTGGCTTGCACTGAGTGGCAATACTGTATGGAGAGTTTTACCTGTTTTAATAACAGTTATAAGCAAGCATAAAAAATGGTGATCATGTTATGTTTATTGGCTTGGAAGGTAGATACAAAAAAATATTAAAAATAATATTATAGATTAAAGAAAATTATACATATTGAACGTTAATATAATGAATAATAATGTTAAATATAAAAATATGAATATATAATGTTAGAGTTAAAGATTAAAATAAAAAATAAATGAAATAAAAATAATACATATATATGATTATAGAAAATATTGATATAGAATATAAAAAGAGTAAAATATATAAAAAGATAAGAATTATATCAAGAAGAATATAAAGATATATGTGGGTATATAAATAATGATTATAAGATAGAATATATGTATATACATAAAATGTAAAATTATATGTTCGTGCATATTTGTATTGTGTTTGTTATAGTTCTGAAGATTGCTGAGGTAATTAAAACTGTCAATAGTGGGTTGTAAAAAAGCACTGTAAAAAGTAATAAAAAAACATGGATAATATTAATATTCTTATGTCACATGATCACCATTTCTTATGCTTGCTCATAATTGTTGTTAAAACAGGCAAAAATCTCCATACAGTAGTGCCATTCAGTGCAAGCCAGAGTAGGCACTAGATAGAGATTTTATACACAAGTCTTCTGGCATCCAGTGATTACTCTGGCTTGCATAGAGTGGCACTACTGTAGAGTTTTGCCTGTTTTAATACTATGTTTGTATTTACACATTAAATCATAATCCCAAGTTGCCATAATGTTATATTTATCAAATTAATTGTATAAGCCTATGGCTGTTTAATAGCATTGGGATGCTCCTAGACATCTGGGCATATATTTATAAATTCTTAGGGACATATTAACTAACCATGTCGAGTCATTATTAAATCCTTGAAATCAATTCATACTTGTGACTGGTTAATTCTAAAGTGAGGGGATTTTTGGTCATAACTGTTCAAATTAGATCATAACACTTCGCATTATACATCCAACTAGAATTCCAATTAAATGTTACAGACGAATTGGAATCCACAACCTTTATTTCTGCAAATCAGATAATCATCTTTAATCATTAGAATACATGTGTCGCGTTAAATTTTCTGCTCAAAGCCGGACAAAAATAACTAATACACTAGGATTACAATAAATAATATATTTTGTAATCATTTTTCATTGCTTATTTATCTTCTTAATGATTAAATTGATTGCTTTTAAAAATAAAAGAATTCACAACAGATGTATTGATTAGATAATCGTTTAGTGCCAATATATATATATTATGTAGCAAATAACTGATCTTTCCCAAAATGCTCTATAATATGTACAGTATATTGTTTTCAAGATACCGTATAATAAAAATTAATTAATGAAAAATAAAGCCTAATTCTATAACGTTTGGCATTAAAAGCAGTTAATTTGAAGGCCTACCATGAAAGTGTAGTCTTTTAATCTTCCATAAAAATATTAAGTCATTAAGTTTTAGAATATAAATGTTTAACACCTTTAAATAACTTGATTTCAATTTAAAAAAAAAAAAGAATTCTATTAACTACTGTACTTTATTCAAAAGTTATACGATTAGAGAAAGAAAACATTACGTTCGCAAAGAAACAACTAAAATAAAAATGTTATCAGATTTTTTTTTTTAAATACAGAAAGTATATATGTATACATGTCTAAGGTAGGTGTCAGAAACTTACCCAATTCTTAAAAAAACTATCATTTTTTGTTTTAATTTAAAAAAAGAATTGATATAAAAGTCAATAAAAATATCTTTAAATGCACAGTGATCAAACATGTGGCGGCCTCTACTAAAAATATTATTTAGACAAAGTCGAGAGGTATATAATTACTGATAATTGTACAGTATTTATTTATTGAACATGCAATTAGCTATATATATTATTAATCATAAATAGATTGTCTGATAACTAAAACAAATAATTTAAATAAAATAATGACTAATATTAAAGGCAAGTTGTGTACCCAGCTGCATAATATATCCCTTACAAAGTGTATGATTTACGATATTTTGTTATCTTCTTAATAAATGTTTTATAGCTTTTTCTAAAATAATTTTTTTTTCCTGAAAGACTTCAAAACATTTTCTAATTATAGGTCTCCATTGTATTCTATCCTCATCTCTATTTTTCAATTAAATCAATTAATATGCACTTCTCTAGAATGTTTTTAAAATAATTTTTTTGAAGGTAATTGGGATTTGCTTCCAAGAAAATTATGTTCAAGATGCTATTTAAGTGGTCTTAACTTTATTCATTTGTTTCAATAAAATAGGATAATGGTGCCTATATTTGTTAAAAAATACGACATCATAATATAGATACTGAACTGGTCTCGCATGACTATACAAGCAAGATGGCTTAGATTGAAAAACATTTATTTGTTTTTTTTAACTTGGGTTGATAATTTGGTAGTTATAAAGTCGTAAATGATAGCTGTTGAAAGGAAAGTGCATTAGATCCTAAAGATCTATGTGTATTGTTCCCAAGATCAAAGTTCCTCACAGATGAAAGTCATATGCTTGAAATTAGTCTGATACCGTTGGATAGGGATTTATTAAGCACTATCATCTGGCATCTATTAGTTCAGGGGTCCCCAACCTTTTTGCACTTAAGAGCACATTCTATAATACCGGCCAGGTGGCGGGCACAATTTCTTTTTTCAATGTAAATTTATAGTTGGATATTGTTAATAATACACATAATGTACAAAAAAATATTCATTTCAAAAATAAAATTTTAACATATAATTAACGTTTATATTTTCATGTAAATTACTAAATTATATATAATGTAAAAAGTCAATGCGATCTTTGGCACTGCACTTTATTGGCAATTGCTTCATAATTAGGGGAGTATGATGATATTCCTGCTTGTAAGCAATCATCAAGATGTTCATCACTGAGTCGAGATCTGTATTTTGATTTTATGATATTCATGTTTGAAAACAATGATTCACACAAGTATGTGGAACCAAAAAACGATTTTATTTTGTATGCACAGATACAATTTATAAACATGCGCAAAGTAGAGAGATTGGTGTCTGTGTTAAGTTTACTTATTCTGTGCTAATGCAGTGCACAGAGAATGACTGCACTTGGATGGACCGAGAGATAGACTTTCACGCTGTAAAAGTATAGTATGCCTTACAATTTGATTACAATATAATACAATAATTTATAAAAAAAATTAAAGATTAAATTTATATGTATGAAATAAATAATTTTTTATCGTGTTTGGATAGCGGCGGGCACACGTAAAATGGTCTGCGGGTGCCATGGTGCCCGCGGGCATAGAGTTGGGGACCCCTGTATTAGTTACTAAATCTTGCAATAGGTTGCATAGAGATGTGAAGAAAAAAACATTTCTTTCATAAAGAACATGACCTTACTATACATAGCACATTTAATAAGATTAAGAATATATGTTGATTTTATGATATCTTGCCATCACATTTTTAGAATTCTATGGAGCATCTTTAAATCAAATTTTTCTTTCATATTATATCAATAGTCCTAGTATCACATTCATACAATAAATTAGGTAAAATGATAGCTGCATACTCCTACTTTAATTACATTAGTATATCATATGATTGAAGTATTCTATCATTCAACTTATTAAATGGAGAACTCCATATTGTAGTTTGTGCCGCATTTCATCTTCTAATCCCATCATTCTACTTAAAAGCTACCAAAATATTTAAATTGACTCACATTCTTAAATTGATAACCTTGTATACTAAAAATATCTGACGTTTCTTTTTCATAACTGGAAGTAATAAATTTGATTTCTAAACATTAATTAATAAATCAAAATCTTTATATATTGCATTCAAAACATTAGTGTTACTTCGCTAATAAATATTTAGAAAAATTATTATAAATTAAAACAAACAATTAAAGTTTAATAAATTGTAAAATAAATTTGCTGTAGCAAATTCTTAATAATATAATGATAAATATCCCAGCCTATCACACAGGAGTCAAATTTTTTGACTTTTCTTTGGGGAACCTGTTGATGTTTTGTGTAGTTATTAGGAAAATTTAAATTATTATTTATGGCATAAGAGAAAATCATGGTTCAAAAAAATAAATTTTTTTAAACTACAAAATAAAATTTTGTCAGTTATTGTCATCCATTCCTGCTCATCCTTGACAAATGAACTGATTTTTATGATTCAGTGAAATGTTTTGAACATTGGTTTAAGAAAAGATTATTCTATATTGATTTCCTAAAACATGCCGAGCACGCTTTCAGCCAATATTCAAAATGTTTGTATACTGTTATTACAATAAGCATAAAGAAAGATTAAACATTGTTTCCAAATTATAATTCAATCAACAAGAAATGACTATCATTGAATAATGAAAATAGTGGAAGAATTAGTATATTCTTCCCTGTAGTCCATTTCCTTTCTCCTTTAGAAGAAACTGGCTGTCTCTCAATCTTTGTTTACATGTGGCTGTCAGGAATAAGTGCAGTTTAGAAGAATGTCTACCTAATTAAAAATTTCTGATTCTTTCTAGGTATTGTAACAAACTCAGTAATTATTATAAGAAGTTATTCTATGGGTATGTTTTATATGTACTAAGTTTGCCTCTCAATATATAATTAACTGGCAAGAAGAATGGGATGGATGAAATAGATTTCTCCAGATACATCATGTATTTTTACAAGTATCTGAATGATGAATTGAATTAATAAATGCTCATCAAGATATAATCTTGGATTTTATTTTAATAATGGCTTGAACAGAATCTCTTGAAGAATACAATGCAACTTGCCCAGAAGCCTGGCTAATGTGTGTGGATAGGCTGAAATTTTATGGAGATATTAATGAAATTAAGCCTGAACTAAAGTGGGCTATGCTTGTGTGTGTCTGTGAATCATTTTATCGCATTTTCATCTCATCCTTCAAAATTAATATTTAGTAAGGCCATAGAACTTCTGAATACCTACTTTATGCCAAAGATACTGATAATAATACAAAAATATGAAGTCAATGTATTTAATTAAGAAGCTGATGGAAAAGCAGTTAACTATGCATCTGAATTTGTGAAATAGCATTGGCTTGCAGTTTTTTGAAGAAGATTGATTCATATATTGTATTAAAGATCATACATTAAGAATCAAATTATTGATGGGTTCCACTACTATATTTGATAGTGTGGTATTCCAGGCAACTTTAAAAGAAATGCTTAATATGTCTTCACCTTTTCTGAATGTGAATGTGGAAATAAAAGTAACTTAACAAAAAGCCAATAAACATGAACTAGCTATGTAAGGAGCACTAGTTCCTATTGAAGTCTCATTGGGCTATACCTATTGTCATAATTACAAAAGCAGATGGAAAATTGAGAATTTCATGATGCTCTAAATTGAAAATTTGTGATCATTTTTGTTACACAATAAATAAAAATCTGAATAAAACAGCTTGCCCCTTGTCAAATGCTAGGGAAATATGTGTGCTTTTACAAGCCTGATTAAATTTTATAAAATTAGATTTAACTGCTGTATTCTTTAGAGTCCTATAAAAAAAATCAAAATTACTAATAACTATGCATATTATATTCTTTTTTTGTAATTATCTATCTTTTGTTATAACAACAGCTCTGTATTTTAAATAAATGTGGATATTGTTATAGATGGCATTATCTCATACTTTGACAATATTGCAAATTCAGAGTCTTTGTTGAAATAGATGAATAAAGCCTGCTGAAACCTAGAAAAATTCAGAATATAACTCACTAAAACATGTATGGAGTATCTGTGAGCTAAGATTTCTAGGACATGTATTTAGTGAAAAGGCTAAATTATCTGCTCCTGAGCAATCCAAGACAAACAAATGTTGGACAGTTACAAGCGTTTATATGGTTTGAAAAGTATTTGAAAATTTTTCTAAAGAATAGAGCATAAATGTCTCATTTTTTTATATAATTAGAAAAGAAAAAATCATAAGTGGATGTGAAATGAAAGCTGAGGATGCATTGAAATAAATTAAGGCTTTGTTAATTTCAAACAAGTTGTTTATTCATTACAACAGCAATCTTGATATAATATTTACCAATAATGTTTCTGATTATGGCATAGAGGCTGAGCTAAGCCATCAGTACATTGGAGAAAGGCCAATAATGTATCCATTTAGAATCCTATCCATTGCTAAAAAATATGATCATGATTATAATATTTGAAATAAAAAAATTTCATCAGTATTTGTACGCCTTTTTTTTTTTTCAAAAAAACAGAACACAAGCCTATTCTTGGTGATTTAAGCCTGCTTAGGATTATGCTGGATGAATTTTATATCAACATACGATTACAAACTAAAATATGTGAAGGAATTTCAAAATGCTGACAAATTGCATATAGGACCGAAGCCGAGATAAATTATATTGATACTCTCCATTCACATGAGTTAAAGAGCAAAACAGTATCAATCTAGAGACTAAGAAAGTCATAGGGCACAAAGATCTAATGAAATGGATAAGCTGAGATTGATGGGGAAGGAAAGGGGCCGATTTCTGTGTATCAAGCTAATAATATTGTAAATGAAAATTAATTAATTTTCTGGTGTGCATAAACAAAAACAAAAGAATTAAATATTTATTGTTTTAAAAAACATTTATTTATCAAAACTGATTAGCTTTTCCAAAGAAAAAAACAAAAGACACTTATAAAAATGACAAAACAGGCAAAACTCACTATACGTATTGCCACACACAGCAAGCTAGAGTAATCAAAGGATGCCAGAAGGCTTGTGCATAAAATCCCCATCTAGTGCCTACTCATCCAATATCCCCAGACTAGTTTCTGACTCCTGGGCATATTGGATGAGTAGGCACTAGATGGGGATTTTATGCACAAGCCTTCTGGCATTCATTGATTACTCTAGCTTGATGTGTGTGGCATTATGTATAGTGAGTTTTGCCTGTTTTAACAACAGTTATACACAAGCATAAGAGATGGTGGTCAAGTGATGTTTATTGGATTAAAAATGCCAAATTGAATTGACAAAAGGCCTTTTCTTTGTTTTTACTTATGAAAAATATGCATATGTCTTTTTTGCTCAGATGTTCATAAGCAATTTGAGCACCAGAACTGTGAACTCCAAAATTAATCTCAGAACCTCCCAGTCCAAAGTCAGACACCCTACCAAATATACCAAACCATGCAGGGATCATGTGCAATTTGACATGGTGGGTAGAATGTCCGCTTTGTCATCAGTAGGTCTCTGGATTGATTCTGGCACTCACACTCCTGGTGCTGAAATTTCTTATGAACTCTTCAGAAATAAAGCCATATGGATTTTTTTCAATGAAGAATGAGTAGTGTATTCAACACTCATCATTCAATAAAAATGGAAATAAGTAAATAGTGGACCTATATGCCTCCTGAAGTACCAAGGCATGGATAACAACTTTATACAAGCAAATTCAGTCTTCATTTCCATTTAGTAAACTTTTGGGTCAATCTGGATATTCATGATTATAAATACAATCTTTAAAGTTAAAATAATCTTTCTCACTGCTAAAAATAGATATTTATTATATAAGTATTTATTGAAAAAGTTTAAGAAAGTGATAAATTTTGTTACAGTAATGTATTTATTATATAACATATATTTATTTATATATATTATGATTAAATAAAATAATCATTTATTAAATACTGAATTAAACCTGGTCAAGTTTCGGCAATTGATTTCATCAGCTGCAAATAAATTTTGTCTTAGTAACTGCAAAGAGAACAAACAAGCACATTATATTTATCTTATGATCATTTAAATTTACTTTCTAAACTCTTAATGTTGACTCTAAGAAAATAAGACAAATTCTTACTTTGAGAAGCAATGACAATACATAAAGTAGAAGTTTGAGAAAATAAGCTTTTATGTGGACTTTTATAAACTAATCAAAGTGATTATTACTTTTCTATATATCTCTTTAATAAAAGATTACAAGCTATCATAATAGCAAGAGTTGCTTAAACTTCTGTTAGTTTTCTTTTAATTTTGAAACTGAAAAACTATAAGATAATACTAGACAATTTTAACACTAGAATTTTGTAATATAGATTTTAAAAATAAATGAATAATAATGTCATAATATATATCTCATTTTAATTAAATGTTATGTACTGTTATAATGTAATAGAAGTTTTTCTGCAATTACATAACCAGTAGGTTTTGCCCAGAAATGTATGTTGCCCCTAATACTACAGTTAGTACATAGTAAATAAATTCGTAATTCTGCTAAGCAATGATCTGTTGCTTTTCCCTACCATCAAAGGTGTAAAATCAATCAAAAGTATGTAGTGGACTAAGTAATATGTAAAATGGTGCATTCAAATTCTGTTACTCATGTAGGAGCTTGCATAATTATATACTGTAATTTCCATGAAGGTAAGCATGAGCAATAAATATTTATATTATAAAGACACTTAAGGCTGTAAAATGTATTCCTCCATCCAAGTATCATTATTTATTAATAAGGTATGATGTAAAGAAAAGCAAGCATTTTGTATAATTAGAACAAACAACAAAAAAATACCACTTTATAATAGACTACTACACATCACATGATCACCATTTCCTATGATTATACAAGCTGTAAAAACAGGTCAAATTCTCCATATAGTAGTGCCACCCAGTGCAAGCCACAGTAATCAATAAGTGCAAGAAGCTTTGTGGATAAAATCCCTAGCTCATGCCAATTCATCCATTATCCTCAGATTAATTTCTATCTTGTGGCTTTCATCGGTGAGGAGTCTTGGATCTGAGAGCACTGCACTTAAAACTTAGGATGCACTGGATGGCACTACTATATGGAGAATTTTGCCTCTATTATTACTTTGTAGTAGATTGTTTCCATATTTATATATTTTATTATAAAAATTATATATTCTGTAAAAACAACAAAAAGAAGTGTCAATTGACTACAAAATTTTACATAGCACCATAAGACAAAAAACAAAGGAATAGTTGGATTGATGATTAATGTATTTTAAGATAAATATAATATTTATTAAGGCTAAAACCTTAAGAATATGCACCTGAAAAAACGACAGTGGAGACCTCTGCAAATCTTTAACACAAGATTTATTTAAAAGACAAGAGTGGCCACTCTTATCTTGACCTACTTTCTAAAAAGATTTGCAGAGGTCCCTATTGTCGTTTTTCAGGCACATATTCTTAAGGTTTTAGCCTTAATAAATATTACATTAAGTAATGAGTATGTGCTTTATAAATATAATTATTACAACTTTAAGATAAATTTAATTTCTTCCTTTTTTAAAAATAAATTTATGATAATTTATTCATCAAAACTATTGAGAGAAAAAAAAATTATGAAAGTTAAAATAATATTTTTAAAAAATTTCTACAGATGTATGTAAATACAAATTTCCAAATAATGAGAGAAAGCTCCAAGTGGCTGCAAATATAACAGGTGGAGTTAAGGAAAGACAAATCACTACCAATTAGATTGCTTAATATTATTATCTAATATTCCATTCACTCTTCTAGCAGAGAATTTAACATACATAAATATATAGCAGAAAGATTTATGTATAATGGTATATATACAGTTTTTTAAAGTAACTACTATTTAAATATGGCCTACACAACTAAAGATATATAATATAGCTTAATATTTCAACATATATATTTAAGTTGATTTTATAACTATAATATTTAATAAATCACTGATTTTAATAATGTGTTATATTTTTACTCTCATCTTTAATCTTCATTAAATATTCACCTTTTTTAATCACTATTACAATACTTATTTTATTTTTTATTCAATCAGTCTAGCTCTTGAATGACCAGCTGTAATTTCCCAGCAATCCCAACGACTGATCTGCAATTTTCTTCAGCTCTAAAAAAGACTGCTGTAACATGAATCTGTTAGATTGATTAAAAAATAAAATAAACATTGTTATAATAAAAAAAGGTGAATTTATTTTATTGTTTTATAATTTTATCAATCCATAAAGGAAGATATAAGGTAAAAGAAATAATGTAATGCTTTATTAAGAAAATAGAACATGATAGCTCTAAACCTGTTAGATTGATCAAGTAAAAAGTAAATAAGCATAGTTATGGTGAAAAAAGAAAGGAGGAATTATTTGGTTTTAAATTACTGATTCATGAATACAAAATGTTTTAAATCCAGCCTTATATAACTTCAAACTTTAGGTATATGTTTTTGGAAGATTTTTATTTCATATTATAATTGCATTTTCATTTTATGGTCAGTACATCTGACAATTCCTGATTTTCTTGTATAACAGTCTGGAGAATGTGTGATCACAAATGTCTTACCGTATCTGCCGCTACAGGGCGCCACAAGGCATTTGAACCTGGAAAATTTATAGACTAGGCAGATACGTGCTGTTAAAGATCCAACTTTTATTTATTAAGACCGTCAGCCCTTGCCACTAGCTCAGTGGGGATGCAGAGATAATAATATGTAACTTTATTTAATTTGTATCTTAAATATAAAAAAATAAAAGCCACTGCCAGTAATTAACACACAATACATTTATTTATGCACATATATAATATTTAAAATTTGAGGAATAACATTTATTATTTTAGATTTTAATATTAACTTTTAATTTAAATTATTATTTTAAAATTTTAAACCATCCTAACAAATGAATTTAAAAATATTTTTTAAGAGTGTCGGGTATGAATAAACTACATAGATTGCATTTGAAAAGAAAATATTCTGTCCCTTATTCAACCTTAGGCCAAAAGTTCTGTCAAACTGGCGTCAATCCATCTGATACATCGATGTATTCAATGCAGCATGAAATACGACAGCACAAAATACCATACTGTCAGGAATGTACATCTGAACAGTATGGTTAGAGAAGACATTGACTCTCATCCAAACAGGAATGCTACATCTGTCTGGCAAGAAGAACAATAAAAAAAACTCCATAGGAAGGGGCTGCATTTTCTGTCTTACTATCCCTTCCATAGGCAAAAAGGGGATGTGTGGCGTACAATGAAGATCCTGCCCATAGTGGACCTCATACTACATTTACTAATTACACTGATATATCCAATCCATTGACCCAATCCAACTATGAAACAAATAACCTAAGATTAACCCTCCCTTAATTAATTAATATAACTTTACAAATCTATATAGCCATTCATGCCTGACTTAAATTTAACATTTATATAAGTTTGCACAGATGAATTTTATAATAGTTTGTTTTTTAATGTTAAGTACAGATCGGCTACATAGATTACATGGTTAAAAACATTTCAAAATAAACATAAACGATCAAATTATAAAGTCATTGATGGAATTGTAGAGGGAAATTTACAAGAAACCCTTTGGCATTCATCATAAGATGCTGCATTGACACCAATAACTCAAAAGACATCCAGATAAATACATTTTAGATACTTACTGTAAGGTATCATTATTTACTGAATGTCTATATATTTTAATCAAATATGAAAACAAAAACATAATTAAACGTTAACGAATCTATGCAAGCATCTGTACCAATTTAAATTTAATGCATTTAAATGACTTATACAATAAATATTAATAAAAAAAAATGAAAATGATTTTTAGAAAACTCAAATATATAAAAATTAAACATTAATAATTAATTTGAAAACTTGAAAGTCAGATAAGAGTTCATTTTAAAATTTAGGTTAGCTGAATCTTTAAAGCTTGTCAAATCTTAACGAAAGTTCTTAATTATTTTTAAATTTTATAGTTCATGTCTTACAGTAGAAGAATCCTGGTTCCTGGTGCCAATTCCCGCAATGTCTCTATTTGAAGTCCAGTCTGTTGTTCTGGATGTGGTCTTAGCTGGTTCAATCCTGGTATTAGTCATTTTATTTGAAATAAGTGAGAGAAAGCGACAAGTGCGTCTTATTGCCCTTCTCTAGAAATCAAGCTGGATGTTTTAATTGGAATAGTTTTTTTCTTTTATAGTACTCCTCTGGATTTATTGAACATCATTTCCTGTTCCAATAATTTCCATTAAGGTCCGAGCAATTGGTTACTGCTTCTATTAGACATTCTAAATTTTTTTATTCTCTTATCTATATCTTTCATCTGACTTTTTTCTTTTTTATATAAGAGCCCCAAAGGCTAGTTTGCTTTTCTATAATTAATAAACACATCATTTCCAATTACAAAACTATTTTATCTTTAGATCTTATACTTTTTTATAAAAAAAAGTACGTTCAAATATTTTTTTTTTAAAAAAATAAAATAATTTTTAAAGTTTTGCATGTGTGCGAATATATATACATACATTAAACAATTCTTTAATTTTAGCTTTTAGTTTTTTTATTTACGAACTTAAAACCGTTTTTATTATAATTTTAAATTAATGCAATGCCATATACCATTACACTTGAGATCTTGATCTTTCAATTTAGAATATCAAATATTTATTTATTGACCAGAAATTAATCATTTATATATGAAATATTAAACTTCCAGATATGCAATTAAAAATTACCAAGAGAAATATTACTGTCACATTCAAGTTAACATCTTTGCAATGGCTTAAGTATTCTTCCATTAGATATCAGAAGACAAGTTGTTGCATAAAAAAATATGTAGAAAACTACTGAATAGATTAGAATTAACTACTATCTGAGATTGATTATGTAAGACATATCTCAAATCAAGATTGCTTTCTGGATCCTCCCCAAGAATCATTACAAACAATTAAAGAATAATTGCATAAGAACTTTCTAAACACTATTGGAGTCTCATCTACAGATTTTAGACCCCCCCATGATCATAGTAACTTATCTGCTTCAGAAAGGAAATTAAATAATCGTTGATTTGTGTAGATGTAAACAAACAAATTATGAACACAATTAATAAGTATCAGATACATGTAGTGTTTAAAAGTGAAACAAAAAAGTTCATTTTCTTGGATTCTGGATTTACAGTATGCTGATATTGTGCTACTTTTATCATTTCAAAAGACAATTTATGGAATGTAAATCCAAGATGTAAAGATTTGTGTGTAATAATTAATTTTCAAAAACCTCAAGTTCTTTATTGGATAGTTGGAGAAGAAAAATCCTCAGTAATTTTTACCTTGCATGGTTAACAACTTGAGAACGTAAACCAATTTAAAAATCTTTATAATTTTATGAAAAGAAATGTGGAATTAAATACTGAGGTGCAGCAAAAACTCCAATGTGCTGTTCTTTTAATAAGTTAAAATATATTTTATCACAGAGGTATAACCACTGCAGTAAAATTAGCTGCATATAGAGCTGTTATTTTGCCTTTTTTCGTATGGAAATGAGATTTAGGCATGCTATAAATGCAGTATAAAGACCTTGAATAAGTTTCATTTAAGGATGCAACATAAAATTTTAAAAATGCAATGACAAGATCATAAAATTATTCAAGATATTCCTCAACATAGAGCTCGCTATTGTAAAATCAAATAATTTAATATATCCAACACACAGTTCTTCTTTTCAAAATAGTTCATATATATCTAATATAGAAATAAAACAAACTAACTCCTTCTTTTTAAAACTTGATTTATTATGACTATAATCATGAAAAAGGAATCCGACGTTTCGACTATTTTTTATAGTCTTTTTCAAGGCACACTAAAATAAAATATATATACACAATAAATATCACATATTCCAAAAAAAAAAAAAAAAATTAAATTAATTAAAAATTACAAAATATAAAATATATCCATAACCAAAATTTTCTTTTTTTTACCTTATCTCACTCCCTTTACCTATTACAATCACAACTAATTCCTTTTTAAAAATTCTATATATATCAAATAAAAACTTTTTAATTAAAAACCTATTATTTTCTTTTATCTTTTTCTATTAACATCCTATTTAATTCTGGTTTTATTTCATTTATGTATACACCCTCTTTTATTATCCTTTCATTATATGACTTAATACATTCCAAAGGTTTTATTTCAAAATCCCCATGCTTAAATTTATTCTTATGAATGTAAATAGCAGAATTTTTATCACCTAAATGCTGTTTTAATCTAGTTTTTAATTTATTTTTACTAGTCCCAATATATGTCATTTCTACATTCTTTCTAAAACAATTCAAACATTTTATCAAATAAACTGAATTCATAATGTCTAACCTATTATAATCCCCATTATTATTAATTAAAAAATTTAAATTTGCTTTCTTTTTATAAACTGGACAAATTGAAACATTATATTTCCTATTAATCATTTTAACTAATTTCTTAACTTTAATAAATAAATCTTTAGATATATTAAAACCAACATAAATAATCTTTTCTCTATTTTTATTCCTATCTAATCCCATTCTATTCCTTATTTTATTTATATTTTTATTAGAAAACAAATGTTCAACTACACCCCTAGGATAATCATTCATAAAACATTCATTCCTAATAATATCAACCTCATTCTCAAACAAATTACTATTTGAACATAATTTAAGTACCCTAATAATTTTATTATTAACAATATTAATTTTACTATGACTATCAATATCTGAAAACCAATTATTTGATAATCCAAAAAATGTTTTTTTTCTAAACGCAGATGAATACAACAGTAAACATGCACAAACTTTCATGCAACATTTCAAAATCCCGCACTGAAATATTAGTAGTATCCATCTTTTCGGTCATCTTTTTATATTCAGAATGATAAAAATTTGGAATACCCCAAAGACGGAACATGAGGCAGTGGAGTTCCTTCAAAGTAAAAGTGTTCTGCCCTCTCAAAAAGTGTGTGTCAATGGCCATGAAATGAAACTTTATGTGAGTCCAAGGGCACAATGGAAGTGCAACATTCGTGCATGTCAAAGTCGCATAGCACTTCGGAAAGAAACCTGGTTTGAAGGCTGCCAATTGTCATTCGTCACAGCCATCGGAATCATTTATTATTGGAATAGAAACCAATTGACCATACAATCGGAAATAAATGATTTGGATGTGAGCAGGAATACTGTCGTTGCATGGAAGCAATATTTGAGAGAAGCCTGTAAAGAAAGTCTGCTATCTCACCCATCCTGCAAAATTGGAGGTCCAGGAAAAATTGTAGAGGTCGAAGAAACTCTATTTACTAAACGCAAAAACAAATGGAAGAATTCTTCCGCAACAATGGTTATTTGGAGATTTATGTAGAGAAACGAAAGAGTGTTTCATGGTCACTATTGCAGATCGAACAGCGTCCATTCTACTAGATGCCATTAAACAACATATATCAACAGGATCCTCAATATATTCTGACTGTTTGAAGGCCGACAAAAATGATGAATTGAATGCTGCAGGTTACCAACATTTCAAAGTAAATTATAATTTTGTCGATGCTTCAACTGGGGCGGATACGCAAAACGTAGAAAAACTTTGGGGGCTAGTAAAATGGCGGAATAAAAGAGAGAGGGGGACCAATCGTCTTTTCCTGGAGTCATACTTAGCTGAATTCATGTGGCGACGACTGCACCATGATGAAGATGTATTCGATGCTATGTTACAAGCCATTAGTATACCATCGCAAGTTTTAAAATTTCTAAATTGCTGTAATCTGTCCATGTCTTGTCTTAATTTATTTTTTTAAACCTGTTTGAACAAGCTTCTTTAAATAATTTTGCTGCAAACGCCTCAAAATTTGAATGTTCTTTTTGCCTACTTTCATGTCTATCTTTTGTAAGTATTTGTGGGATTTTCTTGTGTGTGTGTTGTACTTGGGTTTTTTTGAATGTTACGAAACCAATTTAGAAATTAGTCAGGGGGGTGGTTTGTGGGTTACGCCACATTTCATTTTGAAACGTTTAATATGTTGCAATTCACTATTTATCTGAAGGTTTGTAATGATGATATATTATAAAATGTGATATGTTGGACTATTTCCATCATTTATGAGTGAATACAAACAACTTGTTAGTAATAACACACATTTGTGTGTTATTACTAACAAGTTGTTTGTATTTTGAAAGTAAATAAAGTTTAAAATGTTCTATACATTCACACATAAATGATGGAAATAGTCCAATAAATCACATCTGATGCAATCTACATATTGTCGTGATTTAGAAATTTGTCGGAGATGGGGGTTGCGTTTTATGTATTTCACCGACTTCTGTTTTTGTAATTTGTATATATATATATTTTTTTAGCGGCACAGTGCAGCTCACTGAACAGGACCGAATAAAGCCGTATTATTGCAATTGGTGTGACTTTAAGACTTCTTGTAAAAGTTATTTAAAGAATCATGAAAGTTTTTTTACAGATGAAAAACCTTATCAGTGTAATTTGTGTCAATACAAGAGTTCCTGTAAAGCTCCTTTAATACAGCATGAAAAAATTCATAAGAAAATATCTCTTCATTGCATTAGATGTGGTTACAAAACTTTTAATCAAGGCAATTTCAAAAGTCATGAAAAAATTCATATAAAAGAAGAAATTCGAATTAATAGCAAACTCTTTGAGTGTCAACTATGTGATTACAAATCTCCAAATAAAAGTGATTGGCAAAGTCATGAAAATAATCATTTTGATCGTTTTTACAATCTAGTCATTCCTGTTAATTTATCTTGAAAACAAAAAAAATAATTTAAATAATGAATTTATAAGTTTATTCAGAACAAAACTATACAAAATGACTGCTGAATGGTTGGAGCAAAAAGCAATAGAGGATAAGGATAATTTATTGTTATTAATTGATGTTTTATATACATACATTTTTTTATCTCTAATTTTATTTATTTGTTTTTCCACTAGGACAAATATTTAAAATCTTTGTATTTTTATATATTTATAATTTTTGATAGTTTTATTTTTTGTGAATTGAGTTGCTTATTGAAAGAAGAGAGTTCTGAAGAAAATTGCTGCCAATCAAAACTGTCACAAACATCTAAATAAAAAATTGTCAGAGGATATATCTATGATTTAGTTATATTAAAAACCTTATTATTAAAGGATATGTTGACAATTCATAACAATTATTAAAGCAAACCTCCCATTTCTTGATGAGACTTTGGAGAAGGTAACTGGAGGTAAAAAAAAACATTAATCTGTCAACGACCATAGCTTGATGGGTTATAGCTGCTTTAAATTTCTTATTTCATAGAAGAAGCCACGGTTCACATCTCAAATTTTGTATGTTTAATTTTTACCATAAATTCTAGCCATTTCAGAGATAACTAGATAGGCATGTTTAACTTATAAACTATCATCCACTGCCCTCTGCTAAGATTTCAGAGGAGTTAGACAAGCTTCAGTCAATGGAGTTAGTTCTTGATCATATGCAATCTGAATGAGGTATTTTAATTATTCCCATAGGATGCTTGATTATTACTTCTTTGTATCAATTAAACAACTTCTTTCCATGGTAGCAGATAGAAAATTGGATTAAGGATAAATAATAAAATTCAAAAATATTTTTTTATTGTCTGACTGTATTGTAGAAAATAAGAATTGAATCAAATAAATGCATGATTACTTCATTTAGGCCAGTTGATATTGCGATATAATTAAGAGAACAGTCGACTAACAATAAGAAAATACTATTGGTTGATTTTGCTCACCCCATATTGAAAAATACTACACAGAACAGAAGTGAAAAAGGAGTTAGTCACGAGTGCTTCCAAAAATTAGATATACATGCAATTCTCTTGGAGTAATAAATCTAGTTGTATACATGGCAGGATTAATCTCACTTTTTTGGAAGAAAACTTAAGTGACATAATTTGCTTTATATATTACTGGTCGTATAACTTGTATATTCCTGCCACTACTGAGACATTAACAGTAGGGAACAGCTAAAAACTATTTAGTAATGTTCAGTTGCTAAATATACATATTTATCTTTTGTGTATTCTTTATAACAGTGTATTATATAAATTTATTACCCATCCAATTCCATTGAGACATTAAACAGCGAGGAATGGCTAGAAACTGCTGTACAGTATATACATATATCTTTTATGTATCATTTATGATAATTGTGTATTCCCACCCAATTATAGAAATTTTTTTTTATTCACACTACTCAACCCATTGCAATTGAAAATAATACACTTGGTGCAATTGACAGGATACTAAAATAAATGGATTATAGATAAATAAAAAACTGTTATAGTTAATTTGGACTAATATTGTAATTAAATAAATTATATCCCCTTTAAAATTTCCATTAATATATACCTGATTTTAACTTAATTATAAAACATAAGCTTGGTTTGCAAATAATGCAAAGAAATACAAAAGATTATATGTTCATAGATAATAAATAGTATATGCTGATGTTTTTATAAAGATTAAACAACTGAATGGAGATATAATGTGACCAAGGTACTTGTTGAGAACCAATGATGCAATCATATAAAAACAAGATTTAAGTTATCTGTATTAATTATATAAATACAACTTAACAAGTATAGTTATTAATCAGGCTTGGTTGCCATATAGCAACACTTTCTATTACACAATATTGCTATAGCTGGTATTGTTGCAGTTAATCCTAAGTGTACAGTGATTAAAATAATAAGACTAAAGAATAATTATTGTGAATTGGAAAAGCATTTTTTCTTTGGCTAATTAATATATTTCATTATTATAGATATAATAAAATATGTTTACTAACAACAAAATGATATATAATAATAGCTGTAATATAGTCATATAATCATCGCAAATAAAAATAACATATAAAAGCTCTTTGGCAAATTTTAAATTTTTGTCCTTTTCAATATGGCTTAATTACAAAAATGTGATGTGATGCACTGTGACTTCTCCTTAAACGGATCAGGAATCTCTCAGCAGCTATGCTCAGAGAAACCTGTTAGCCACTTTATCTTTCTTTTCCATTGTCCACCCTAAGTTTTCCCATAATCTGCTCCATCCCATTTCCACAACATAATCTTTGTCAACTCCATGACTATATCTAAATCCCCCTTTTCCCAAACCTAGCATAAAAACCAATAACTCACTTTCTGTATAATCACTTTGTTCATATTTAATCTTCCATAACTTCATTATTTGTACCCTAACCTATACTGCATACATAGTGACATCTACCAGCTCTATATAAAATTAACACAAGCCTATAATTACACTTAAATATCTTTATACCAACACATATTATACAACCGTCCATTCATTTTTCATTATCCAATTATTAGTTAAATTAATTGATGTTTTATAAATGTTCATACAATTATTTCTGTTATAATTAATGTAATTGGTTTCATATATTTTTCTTCCATTCTTTAATTATTATATATAAATCATTTGGCCAGAACAATCAGTATAGTTTCATGTAATATTGTTGAAAATATAGGAACAAAAATTGGCAGATACATAGCTTATGGTCTGTTTTTCAACATTTTTATGAAATACTGCTTTTTACAGAGATTTAATAATGAGATTTGTCTGGTGTTTTAGGTCATGTGACCTTTTAGTATCAGTGAAGATCTACATGAATAAGTGGACTTTATATTGATATACTGTGATGTGAAATGGTTTTTTAAACAAAATCAGAAGTTATGCATTAGCCCTTAGAAACTATTAGGCAAGATAATGTATACCTGACTTTGAAACCATTCTAAATCTATAAGCTCATTTTAATTTTTCTTACTAAATTATTTTTCTAGCTTTTATTCATGTTCTTTTCCTATCACATTTTAATAAAAGCTGTTTCATTAATTTCAAATCCTCTGCTCATATTCACAATTTTTATTATAAGATTCTAATAAAAAAATAATAAAATCTCTTTTTTGTTCTCTTTACCCCTAGCCTCTCCCCTTTTTATAAAGTTTATTTTTATTCTTAGCATCCTACACTTCAAAAGTACATGTTTAATGGTTTATTTACCATCTCCATATTTATAAGTTCAAATTCTTATTGCAACTTTGCTTTTCCTGGATTCTCCCCTTGCACCAAATAATAATGAACCTCTACTTTTATCAATTTATTTATTTCTGTGAAACATCACAGTATGTTACTTCAATCTTGTGACAGATACTAAAAGATGATCTAAGTACCTAGAAAGAATGTACGATCTCTATTTAATTTTTTTGAAAAAAAACTATTCAAGTTGAAATAAAGAAATTTGTATGATCATTACAAAAAAAGAAAGACATTATAGACCTTTGTTAAAGAAACGGATATATATATACATTTTTGTTATAATAAAATGTATAGGTTTAAAATGTTAAAATAATTTTAATCTTCTGAATTAAAAAATTACTCTGGAAATTAAAGTTGCAAACTCTATCTGATAAAGAAAAAACTAATTACATCCATCATTGAATTTTTTCTAATTAAAGATAATCTTTGGATTTTAGAAAAAATATTAATTCAATATATACTTTCGAGTACAATAGTGGCTCATAGTATAAATCCCTCCAAAATCTAAATCAGCTTAGTCAGACTTAAGTTCAAGAACCAAGAAAGAAGGCAACAATATGTCCAGCTGATGTACAAGAGCAAAGAAAGAAGGCAATGGGATACTTCCAACAAAAGAGTCAAAATCCCTGAACATTGCCCCACTGATGGTCTAAAGCAGGGTGTCCAAAAAGTCGATCGCAAAGACAATTTTGGTCGATCGCAAGGTCAATCTGCCAAGAACTGGCTGGCAAGAACCATCCAATTAAGTCAAGTTTTTTTGTTTTTGTTCTAAATTTTTTTCCAATTCTAGATAGGTGAAGTCCAATAAGTTGTATCATTATTGAAAATAATATTTTTAATCTTGACTTAATGTGTTTTTGTAACCAAATGCAACATGTGAACGTAACATGCAAATGCAACAGTATGCATGCAGTTATTGACTTAAAAGAACAGCTATTTAGCTTGAATATTTGGTAGTGTCATACAATAGCTTCTTTTCTTTAGTATTGAGACAGTATGATTTAACTAGCTTCCAGTTTCAGACTACTATGTTTCATATTAGTATAATTTTTTCTAATTCAAATCCATCCAAGTCCATGTATATTTTAAATTAATACTAAAATATTGTATAAAAGTTCTGTTAATGCGTATGTGCCTATATTCATATTGCACATTAATTAGCTAATATCTATATGCCTATAACTATAATACGCAGGTCTAATTTAAAATAATAAATTAAAGCAAATTGTGTAGACATTATTGTGTGTAGAAGCACACTTATGTATATATGCGAAGGAAATTGTAATGTGATAGATTTTGTGAACATTACAACTTTTCTAAATTATCTATTTTAAATTATTATAAATTTGCTTGCATTTGCATATAAAATCCTAAATTCAGGTGTGATAGTGTTACACATATAAGAGAATGTTTACACTTTACAGAACTTAAATCTCTTTTTTTTAAAAAAAGATTTATTTCTTGGAAATCATTCTGACTCATACCTGGAAACCAAGAGCTGAAATTTAAAAAAAATTAAAAATAAATGTAAGACAAAGACAAAATCACTGGACCAGCACTATTTATCAATTACTCAGCTGGAGTTTTTGTCTTTACTAAGATTTAATAAAGTAGTGTTAAAAACTAAAATATAAGACTTAAAGTTGTCAACAAGTTATGACTTATGCAGGGGAAGAGAAAGATTTGATATAAAAACTCCCAGTTTTCATTACTAAATGTTCATTCTCTAATATTCAGAACGTAGTAGTGCCCCCGGTGACCACATTGAGTTTCAATTTTTTTTCTGTTTAAAATGTAAGTACCTTTTCTTATGCTTAAATTGAAATTGTGGCTTTTCTTATCTATCTACTTAGTTGATTAATGAGCCTTCTTGGCAACAGACGTTTAAGCTGAAGTTGTTAACGGAGTTAATGATCGCAGTTCATGAGTTTTTAATTTTCTTGGAAAATATTTAATTCAATATCTACTTAGTTGATTAATGAGCTTTCTTGGCAACAGACGTTTAAGCTGAAGTCGTTAACAGAGTTAATGATCGCAGTTCATGAGTTTTTAATTTTCTTGGAAAATATTTAATTCAATATTTATTATTTTGAATATTTAATTTTTATCAGTTAAGTTTGGGGAAATAAAATTGTCATAAGTATTTCTTTTTTCATTTTCGTATACCCATGAACATGAGTAGTAAATCAAAAAAATCGAAAACTTTTCATTTCAATGAAGAATGGGAACTCTACTCCTTTTTTACAATGTGAATGATAAATGTTGTTGCTTAATATGATTTACCTCGATAGCCATTCCTAAAAAGGGTAATCTGGAGAGACATTTTTTAGCTTTACATAACAAGTATCAAACAGATTATCCACAAAGTACCGAATTGAGAAAACGTAAAGTTAGGGATCTTAAAACTCAATTAAAAAAATCAACAAAAAATTTTTAAAAAGCCAATGTTGAAGTCACAAGCAGTAACTATTGCATCATTCAAAGTAAGCTATCTTTTAGCAAAAAAATGTAAACCATTTTCCGAGGGTGAATTTGTAAAGGAAACTTTTTTGGAAATGTCAGATTCACTTAACAATTTTCATAACAAGAGTGAAATTATTGCTGCAATTCAAGATCTGCAACTGTCTTGAAATACTGGTGTGACGAATTAAGAAGATGAGTGGAAATGTAAAAGAACAGTTATATAATGATATTAATAGATATTCTTGTTTTTTACTTCAATGTGATGAATCAACAGATATAAGTGATACAGCACAATTACTTGTTTTCATTCATATGGTGTTTAAAGATTTTACATCTAAAGAATTGTTGAGTCTGATTTCTTTGAAAGAAAGAACTAGAGGTGTAGATATATTCAAAGCCTTTAAAAACTTGCTCAATGATTTGAAAGTACCACTTTTTAAATTAGTTTCAATAACAACGGATGGCGCAGCTGCAATGATAGGTCGCATAAATGGATTTTACAGTCCTATGTCAAAATGAAGATGAATTCTCAGCTTTTTTGAGCTACCACTGCATAATTCACCAGCACGTGTTAGCCAGCAAGAGACTAAACACAAAAGAAATAATGCACATAGCATTTAAAATTGTTAATTCAATTCGAGGAAGTTCTCTTAAACAACGTCTCTTCCAACTGCAGCTTGATGAAGGCCAACCTGAATTATTATTACATACTATGTAAGATGGTTAAGCAGAGTTAAATTTCTGAAACGATTTCGTGATTTATTGCCTGAAGTAATGGATTTTCTCCACGAGCAAGATGGTAAATGTAAAAATTTAAATGATGAAACTTGGCTAGTGACAGCTTTTCTAACCGATTTTACTTCAATGTTAAGTTATTTAAATTTAGAATTACAAGGTAGAAATAAAACAGTAATTAATATCATTCTGTGTAGATGCATATAAGAACAAAATTTATTTTACTAATAGAAAATCTACAACAAAATAATCTGAATCATTTTCCAAATATGGTTGATCACATACAAAAGCATAAAAATATTAATTATAATATCGACAAATATGTCGCGGAAATCCAAAAAGTAATTGAAGATTTTAAGGTAAGATTCCAAGAATTTGAAAAAAAATAAAGAAATTGTGGAATGTATATCTTTTCCTTTTAAAAAAGATTTAAATGTGAAACGCATTAGCCAAAAAATTTCAGACATATTTCATATGGAACAAAAGGCATTACAAAATGAAATTATAATTTTACAAAATGATTTAATCTTACAAGCTAGAAAATTTGAAGAAGATTTTTGAAAATATGTTGACCGAGAAAAATATCCCAATATCATCAAATGTAACAAATATATTCTTGTTTCAGATCTACATACCTGAGTGAATCGGCATTTTCATGCTTAGCGTTAATGAAGACTAAACGTTTTGTCCTAACTGATTCCCATACTGAGGATTCTTTATTATTATCTTTGTCAGGACATACACCTAATTATGATTTCTTGGTTAGAGACATGCAAACACAGTCTTATCATTAATGTTAAGATAATAAAATAATATCTAAAGCTGTCTATCAGTAGCTAATTTGAATTAATAAATATTATTAATAATTACTCATGTTGCTTTAATTCCCATGGACATGTTTTTTAGCCTGTTAAATAATTATGTTATTGTTTACATAGGTAGATATATAAAAATAGTATGTATTTCACATCTCCCTCCACTTAGACTACGCCTATGACAAGTCAATCGCAACACATTTTCAAAATAAAAAGTTGATCTTATGAACACAAAAGTTAGCCACCCCTGGTCTAAAGGATGTATCAGAGATTAAAAAGGTCATAAAAACCTCTGTATTATTTATCTTTATTAATTGATTGCTGCAGTAACTTTTCAGCAACTTAATATACATCAATTGGCACCAAGTACTCCTAAACTATTATTAAAATTTTTAGAATGATATATTTTGAACTTATTAAACCCTTTCCATCAATATTTCAGATCACTTTTTTGCACTGAAAACAATTTCATAGTAAGAAAATTTGGAAGCTGATAATTCAAAAAAATTAAAATAGTATTTATCTTAAATTATTAGATAAACAAAAATCTTCAAAACAGACTTTACATTAAACAAGCTCACAAATGAAGTTAATTGTCATTTTTGGAATTAAAGGCATTATTAACTGTTCTTTATCAGGCAGAAACTTTGCCTATGTTGAAGAAAATAACCCCAAAATTTAAAATTTTTATTCTCAGGTACGTTTGTGCCGAATGTCACACCAAATCCCTTGCATAGTCTAATTATGCTGTCTTAATGTTATTTGATTTTTCTGTGATCAGTATATCACCAAAATTAAAGGATTAATTCATCTATTCTATTAATTTGAAAAACATTTAGTGTAATGTTAATCCCAAATGAGAGGGTGCGTAAATTTTAAAAATGCTTTATTCTAAGGAGATATTTATCTCTTAAATTTTTCTTATAAAAAAAAAGGTTTTGCTGAATATTCTATTTATGCACTGGTAAAACAGCCAGGGTATTTATCAGAAGTCCACTATTTCTAATATAATCATTACAATATAATGATTCACCATCAGGTTTTAATATAATTGAGTATTTATTAGTTTTGCATTATTTACTTAGTTTGCTTTTACGTCCACACTATTTTTATGAAATTTTATATACGTTGCCTATATATGTGTATTTTTTGTTTACTGCCGAATTTTATTGTGCCATAATTTTAAATATTTTATAATCATTTGACTTGCTTTTATATTGTTGGTTTCAGACATTGCTTATTGTTTGTTATTTTACTATGCATATTAATTTATATCAGTGTTTATTGATTATCTTGCCATCGCTTAGTTTGAGATATATATTTGCCTTAGAACATTAGGCTTTATTTGATATAGTATATTGTGCTTTGCAGGATAGAGATGCTTTTTCTTCTGTCACACATCTTATTCCATGAGTTAATAGTACTTTCTATTTAATGATAGTTATTCCATTATTAAGGTACCTGGATCTCTAGAGAGAATCATTACTTTAGTGTGTTTTCCATTTTTGTTATGTGCTGAGACAAAGTCCACACATACATTTTGCCTTCGATCAGGGGTGGGCAATTGTTTTGGTTTGGGGGCCACAGAGGTTGGCAGAAGACAGCATTGGAGGCCGCTTTGTGGAAGCGAAGGTTAGTGGAGGGCCACACCTTTTTCTCATGATACAATAAACACACTTCTTTATTCTCTGTATTACCAAAGAAATATTTGTTTGTCCATTCTTCATTAAACACACGACATTCATTACCAATTTTACATTTTTTCGGAGGTTCATGGTTTCACTAAAGTTGGAAATGTATATATTTGCTAATGCAAAGACAAAATTGAAATTAACCAGATTAACAGGAAAAGCACTGCACATCATATCTAAACTGAGCATGTGTATTGATGTGGCCATCCTAGTGGAAAATAAGAGATGAATATTCGGTCGTGCATGGAAAGGAAATCTCAGTTCAAGGTGGATTTTTCTGATTGTCATGGTTGGCCACATAAAAACTTAGCAGCCGCATGTGGCTCTTGGGCCGCTATTTGCCAACCCTGCCTTAGATATATGTGTCAGAAGCCATCATATTTTTGCTTGTTTTTCTCTGTGCAGCCTGGGTTTTGCCTATCACCCTTGATGTAATTAAATATATTTTTCCACCATAGTAGGTGAAGTTACTTGTGTATTAGATATGATATGGCAATGATAGGATAGTTATTTAAGAGTCAGTTCTTCAGGTTGCACTTTGTAGTGCTTGATTAAGTAAAACATTGTCTGTATTGTGCTGCAATGTTGTTCCATCTAGCCACAAGCAAACCAACAAAATGTTTATAATTTAAGTGCTTATTGTTTAGCACATGGCATAATGGGCAAAACACATTCAATGTATTTATCTGTACCATCTGGAGAATTTTGCTGGTGGGTTTGTAAGTTGTTTAACACTAGATATTTTATTATTATGTAGACAGTAACTCAGTATAGTGTGTACATGACCTGGTGATAATCCCTACCTTTCCTTGTATTTAAACTAAAATTAGAATAGAGCCTAGCAATATTAATTTATTGTTAAGTCTGATAGTTAGTTTTATCATGCCTGCTTTATATTCAAACCAAGTTAGTGTGTAATTTAAATTAGCAATAATTTTTGATTATGGACAAGAATAATGTTAATTGATGCCTGATTAAGATGCATTTTTAAATAAAATGTTTATTGCCCAGCTATGACTTGAGCTATCATTATTTTCATTTTGCTGAAATCCCATTTTTGTTAAATGGAATATTTAACTAAGAATAATTTTAAATAAACTAGTTAATGTTAAACCAATACAATAGCCGATCAAAACATTTTGTTTTGCTTAAATCCTTAGTTTATTTATTAAAACAGGCAAAACTCTATACAATAGTGCCACTCAGTACATAAGAAACAGTGATCATGTGATGTTTAGTTTATTTATTATTAAAGTCAGGATATTTCACTTATGTTCCATGTTACCGATCAATATAACAGCGCCTATGTTTGGCAAATAGCTTTGATTTTTGTTGTATATAAAATATTGTATTTCTTATAATCACTAATAAATGTGTTATTATTTTAAAAATTGAGTTTGTTTTTTTCTTTATGTACTTTTGTCTTGAGTTCTCAAAATTCACAAAGTCTACAAAGATCATAATTTTAAGTAAATAAGCATTTATTTTTATATGATGCTATGTGTACAATTGTATTACATTCAAAGATCAGCCTTTCAAGCTAATTGTGCATAGATCATAATTTTAATAATTTTGATTTCTAAATGAAATCTGGATAACAGTAACTAATTCATGCAGATCCAAATCTAAATGTTTTTAAATGGTAATGTTTCCATAAATGCTTCAACTCCAAAGATGGGAATTATAACAGGTAAAAGTGGAAATATATTTTATATTCTTAAGATTATATAGACTATTTTTCCAGACTGCACAATATTAATTTGTTTATTTAAAATTCAGCGTTACATGATTACATATAATTATTTATATTGTGTTGTTGATGGTGTAGTGGGAAGACATAAAATGTACCCTTTTCTTCCTGTTATTTTGAGTGAGATCCTGGGTAAAAGGCTATGATTCTTCTAAATTTTATGTTTTATTTATGAAATTATTTAGTAAATTAAATATCTTTTTGAATAATTATTCTTGTTATTATAAGAGATTAGGTACATTAACTTATGAGATAAGTGTATGTCTCCTATAGTCTACCAGGACATCAGTCATTTTATTGGCAACACTACTATTATAACAAATCTAAGAACTACCAAGAAACCTGAGATCATTCTTACATCTATCATCATTCCATCAACTGTCCATTTATTTATTTAGATTAGAATTATAGATGTGGCATAAGAAATTCTTTATTATTCCCCATGCTATTAGAAATGTACATTGTATTATATGCTACAGGAGTAGAGTTGTTTAGATCATGTTACTATTTAGGTTGGTGACATAAAAATTATATTAGTAAAAATATTTAATGTTTAAGATTCACAAAAATTATACTAATGATGCTTTTATTTAAGTCGGTGGCACAGATTTTGATTAATTAAAATATTAAAGATTCCCAATTTTATTTTGAGTGCAAATTATTATTTTTTATTTCTACTCAGAGAATATATTTTGATGGAGGGGAATTTAGATTTGAAAAGTGTTTTATAATTTAGAGTGAAGTTTTTTCTCTTGCTAATTTGTTTTAATTATTGTGTAATATGAATTTTTTCTATTACTTTAAAAATTTCTCATTATCTTAATAGAAGTCTGGAATATTCATTAAATTATATGTAACCTCCACTGACCTAAAGCCCTTCATCAGACCATGGGTGTGATGTATATATGAGTCTTTACCCTGAGTATATATTATACATCATATTACATTATAGATTACCTTCCTCATTCTCATCTCCATCCAATTGCATTTTTTCCCTTGGTTACAATTGGCTACTCAACTGTAGGAGTAAATTATATATTATGCTATATTATTATGCATTATTCTCCTTTTCATCATATCCCCATCTCCCATTAAGATACAATTTATATTGATATATATAAAGGGATGTTTGAGCACATTCATTTTAAGGGTCGGATGGGAAGGAGATGAAGTTGTGGATGGTCTAAGCTTTCTGGTGAACTGTTAAAGAAACCTACCTTTCTAATATGTAATTAATTTCACAGTCACAGAAGAGAAGGTGTGAAAAATAAAATCAACTGAAAACTTAATTAGCTGTAATTCCAGGTGGCCTAATGAACCAGCTTCAACAATTAGATGTCTACATTAATAAACTACGTAAAGAATTCATGATGGAGAAATATTAACAGTTGGATGCAATCTACAGATTTTAAAGTGACATCATCAGGAAGAAGTGCATCATTTCACAGATTTGTGAATGGGTCAAAACCTCATGGGATGCTGAGCCAGTTGTAAAGTCATTTGTGAAATGTGGAATTAGTAACTCACTTGATGGCACAGATGATATTTTATGTAAGTACTCAGTTTTTGAAAAAGAGACTCAAATACTCTGGAGACAAATTCCTAGGTTTTGAGGGTGAAGATTAAAGGATATCTAACTACAGTGTTTTCTAGTTACATTTTTTGTAGATACAAATAAGTATAAAATTAGTACAGTAAATCATGGAAATTCATGAAAAAAATATACAAAATTATTTTTTTAAAAAAAAATTGGTATAAAAAAGGGGGAGTATCTTATATGCTACTGTGTCCTTATGTGCTAGTTGATTTTCTTCAAATTTTTTACGTGTTCAATATCAATGCAATGCCATAATATCAGGGTTGTCCAAACTAATAGTATTTGGGAATCAAATTTCAAACCCCACACTTCAGTTTAATAAGTTTTCAGTGACATGCAATAGATGGTAGTATTTTTTTAAAAAATATGCTTGTAAAGCCTTGTTGGCCTAGAGATTAACTTAGCTGTTTCTAAGCAGCTGGCCCAGGTTTGCTTCCTGGTCAATGCTTTGACCTATAAATATATATATATTCTAACTTCAACTTTATGCAAGTAGATAGTCGATTGAAAATAACTCTGGACCCAAATAAGGAATGCTAGTGTGTTTATCTAATGATAGTGTACGGTGATGCCCAATCCTTATAAAAAATAATAATAAGTAACTGATGTTTTGGGATAACATGTATAAAGATTAAATAGGCAGCCAACTTTTAAAACCATTTTTTTACATATTTGGAGACATACACATATATATATATATACAAACATAACCATACATTCATAAAAGAATGAATTAATTTATTTTTTTTAGTAAATGTAGAATAAAATATATACATACACACATTTATACATGAATGTTTAAGATTTTAAATCATGACATGACAAAAATAATAAAGAAAATATCTGACATTAAATTTTATTAACCAATTTTCTTTTGTTTAAAAGAGTAAACCTTTGTTGATTTTGGAATGTGACAAAAACTAAGCAACAGGAATTTTTAGTTGTTGGTTGGTTTTTATTCAAATGGAGTTACGTGAAAGTAAAGTTGTAGAATAAGAATATTTTAATTGTTATTATATTAGTTATTATGATTTCCTTTCGTTATTAAAAAAACTGTTTAATATTTGGAATTTCATTATTTATTAGTGTAAAATATTTTAAAAAAGGAAAAAAGACATTGTTTAAGTGATGAACTTTCGTTTGTTCAAATAAATTCTAAGAGCTTCATATTTATTTATCGTTGTCAAAAATATAATTACTATAAAATGTTTTCTGTAAAAGATAAAGCCAACTAATAATGAAATAGAATTTTATTAACACTAATTTATATTACTTTTAAAGTAAAATCTTTATCATACATCTCATATATATATATAAATAAAAACTGCATAGAAATAGTGTTCATTTTATATTATAATGCAAGCCTTGGAAAAAAATTTATATTTAACAATTTATACATGTATATATAAAATCTAACGATGCAATTTTGCTAATTAAGTGTCACAGGATATTTCTATCTCCTTGGTGTCATTGGCAGGTGATGGAGTATAATATTCATTGATATATTTAATGTTTAAATCAGCGTGGAATGATCTGGAGATGGAATTGGAAAGGCGATGGCTATAAAATCAAAAGCCCAGGAATTCGATGTCGTCGTGGGAATTGTTAATGCTTGGAATGTTTAATATGCATGAATAAAAGAAAGACAATATCTGCAAAGAACACTGAAGCCAATCTTGAAAATTTAACCTGCTATTGTTTTAAAGAAATCCAAGATTTCAATTAATGCTTATAAATGTTTTAAATTTTGTATTTTTTTTTAGTGTATACTGAGAGTTGAGTTACAAGTTTTCTCACCCTGTTATTCATTTGCAGAAAACATTTTTTTTTAAAAAAGAACCCATTTATTTAAATTTATATAAGGGAAGTGAGATACAAATACACAACTCAAGGTATGCATAGATAATTTTTTTTTATGTTTGTAAATAAAATATTAACATAATTGGACACATTAAATGGACAATGACTTAAAAGACAAAAGGTAAGATTTTACACATATACATTTTAATTAGACAGTTAATATGTTAACATTAAATATTAATTAGACTTGTTAATAAGTAATTTTATATAAATACATTTTCTTGTTTGCATGAATAACCATTTATGAATGAATTATATCTACAAAACACAAATTAGCAATTCATGGACATAACCTTGAGATACATTTAAAGGACATAAACAAAATGATAATTGTACATTTAGTAATATAATTTCATATTTAAAATAATTGATACATTATTGTACTTTATGCACTATAATTTTATAATTTTTATTTCAATTGATATTTTAATATTTAAATCACAGCTAGTTTTATTGTAGTAAAGACAAATCAATATTTTATTATATCCATGTATATATTTTATTAATTCATAAATATTTTATTATATCCATGTATATATTTTATTAATTCATAAATATTATAAATTTAACCCCGATTTCTTAATAAATATTTGTTGTTTGAAGTTAAAATCTTTGTTTCTCTGGTCTCTAGATTATTAAGCATCATTCATACTTCACTCACCAGAATAGCTATTATACATGTATACAGATTTTTAATATATTATTAGCAATAACCATTAAGGATCTATGTAGGGGTCATATTATTGCCATTCTATTTAAATCCATCCTTGAGCAGAGTTAAAGGCAAATGTCTACACTGAGTTAGAACCCCGAGTCGTAATAGGACCTGTAAGTAGAGAAGGCTCTGAGTGTACCATCCTAAAGGGTTTTTCCGGTCCGTTACAATAGTAATAATAAGATTATGTATACCTGGGCACCAAATTGTAACTATAAAATCGTAATGCCCACCAGAGATCATAATCAATGCTTATTACTATAGAATATAATGAGGAAAGAATTAAATTGTCTCAAAAAATATCCAATTCAATTTATTCTGGTCTTAATTTTAAACTTAATAACAATAGTGTAAATACTATCGTGATAAATTATTACTGCTGACTAAATAATCTAGACAACTTTTTTCACACCTTTATACAGATATGTGATCTTGAATGGTAATCACAAGAATGTTGTGTATATTTCTAATATATAAATGAATGGAAATAAATCGATAATTGATGCAGAGATCTCATAACTCATGTTTATAATATATAATATAAGATGATTATTTAATTTAAAGTAGAATAAAAGAAATGTTATAAATCCTTCCATTTGACCCAACTACTATTATTTTCATTCTCAGCATCTATCACTTCTAATAGTTACAATTATATAACACTAAATGTGTGTGTTATGTTCTCCTTTATATCTTAACTGACAACTCTTAATCTTGTTTCCTTAAACACACATATATGCCTTCCAACTAACTGTAGATTCATTATCATTATTGTAATAGTATTCTCTAATTTTAATACTTACACTACTTGACTTCCAAGCTAGCTCTCTTAATTTAATCATTGAAGTGCTCAAAATTTCCCAAGGTCTTGTTCTGCTAATGAGGTGCAATTAATGATTACAATACAATGGATATGATTCCAAAACTTGCTAAATTAAATTTTAAAGTGAGTGTACCATTGGGAATCATATTAAATACCAAAAGCAGAAAAGGGATTTTATGTCTGCTCCTAGTATTCATAACATTGCCACGAACCAAATAACTAAATTTAATATACCTAACTTCACTATTTTCTCTCATTTTTATTCTATTTTGTATGTCCGTTTGCCCAATTTAACTAGTACTTTAAATCTATTACATTTTATAAGTCAGGTATATTCTTTATCCACATGAAATGATCACCCCACCCATGTAAGAACAATCTTTCTTTGTTGATACTTTACAAAGGTGGATTATGGAAATTAATTGCAGAAATAAACTATGGAAGTGAACCATGGAAATCAATCAACATAAGACAATTCATAAATTTAAATGTGATTTCGTATTAGTTCTAAATATAAGTGCATTATATAGATTCTGGAGATATTAAAACACAAGACACATGTAAATTTATAACAATAACCAATTTTTATTATACTTAAATAAGAAAGTAACACACATGTATATAGTATCACTACACTCAAATATTATACTCATTGTAAAATAAAATTTTACTTTCCCTTTATATGAAATTCACTTTACTACTAAAAAATAATAATAAAATTCCTTAAAACTTAATCAGTGTTTTGTCCCATATTTCAATTTTATGTTCAGGCATTTAGGTACATACGGAATCAGAATTCCGCATTTAAATATAAATATGAAATTATCATAACTTTACACAGAGCTTATAAATTTCTTGGCCTCCCTTCATAACAACAATTATAAATTTAACTATTCCATCAAGCAATAATATCTTGTATTTCCTATGAAAAGATAATGTTATATCCAAAATTTCTAATCATTCTAACTAACTCGTTGAAATATAAAACCATAGTTTTAATTCCATGCATATTAAATATTCACCACTATCCTCCTGTAATTCTGATTATTATGTTACCACTCTAGCAACTGTATACATTTTGATAGGCTAGTATGTCACTACAGCTTGACGATATCTAATTTTATTATCTTCATAAACTCTGACCACAGATCAGCCAGCTTATAAATTGAAGTAACCCTCTGTCATCCCCCACATCAACACACACATCTGATTATAACCCTCACCCTGTCATAGCAACTTTTATCCTATCATGCAAAACCCTCCAGGTATTTATAACACTGTGCAGCACTTCACAATGCACACATTAATGTCTCAATAAGGGAAATTAAACAATTCCTAACTTCAACTGTTAGTATTTGCCAGAGAAGTGCCTTCTTCCTAAGGCTACATATTATGTGAGGAACTAGTCTCTACACATTTACTTTAAATAGGCATGCAAAACATTTTACCATGACTCAATAATTCTTTACTTAAATAATAAATATGAATGGAGCTGGGATCAAGTCCTCAATCTCCCAATACCTGCCTACATAGTAACTAAATTATAAGATAGTTATTTTCTATATCCATTAAAGGTGGTATGATAATTCTATCCCAGTAATACCAAACATTGACAGCTTCATGCATGCACACACAGGGTGATTATAGTCTTGATGCAAATGACAAAGTTTTGACTGATCATGAGCCAAACCCATGTACTATATTAATTTCAAAAGTCAAGCACCCTGCAACACTCATCCAATCTTTATAATCATAACAGATCACATCAACATGTTCAGGCATAGCAATGACTAATCAAATACTTTTCACACATCTAATAATAGGCATATAATTTTGATAAAAAAAATTTTCTTTTTTCATATGACAAATATATAAGCATTTAGGCTTTCTCATTATTGTACATTGACATTTTTTTAATAGTTTCTTACAAGTCAAAATTGTTCCATTTTTTTTTTTAAAAAAATTCCTATGACTGTTACATATCTATTAAACATTCTATGAACATATAAATAAAAGCAAAATAAATACAAAACATTACACATTGTCTTTTTGGTCTGGGTTCCCTCGAAGCTAAATTGGTCAAGGCCAATGTATTGTCCAGACACCAATCACCATTTTTCAGTTCACTGCTTTAGAAAACACATTATATCTATCTTAAGTTAATGATTATAGAAGCACAAAATTATTTTCATTCAAGATGTAGCTACATTGATTGCGATAATTAGAACTGTTGAAAATTAGTCCTGCAGATTACTTTCATTTTTTAAATACTTTTCTTCCCAGTTTCGAATCCAGATGCTTGGTTTCACATTTTAGTCCATAACTTTAGTTCCTTTAAGTTTCATCTTTTTTTTGTTCTTTTAGTTTCTTTCAAAAGAAAAAAAATTTCAAATGAAATAGTGTTCTAGATGCTCTTTTTCTATGTATATTCTTAGGTTGGAGTCACAATCAAAGAAAAAAATTTACTGATAAAAATGTTGAGTAGTTAACTAAGTATATTAAAGTCCAATCATTTCTTGGAGTTTTAATTGATTAAGCCATGGATAAAGTATTGTTCCTGAGATGTTTTCTTTTAAACGAACTTTTACAAACCAACTACGAAGATTAAGGTGTTGAGTACAGAACTTTTTATTGTGAACTAATTTTGCCATAATTGATTTTGTAGAGAGATAAGTATACTATTTATTTGTTTTTAGCCATTCATCTTAAGTAAGATATACACACTTCTTAATAAGTTTAGTCAATTGCTGAGAGAAAACAATTAGAGTAGATGATCAGATATTGAATTAGCAAGAAAATCCTCTCTTACTTCATTTTTACTAGCTTTTACAAAAAAAGGCCATCCACAAGTTTTTTGCTTTGATTCTTCTAATTCAGTGATTCTCTCTGAAAGCAACCTTTTGACACCGTGTGTTAAATGTTGTTCTTGGTTTATTGTTTTCAGCTCCGAATCTTTCTTTCTTAACACATTTTACACTGCATTGATTTAAGAGAAATATTAAAAATATATATATATATAATCACGGGTATTTTATAAAACTGATAATATATAAATAAATTTCTTCTTTAAAACTTAAATCAAATTTAGAACTAAAAACAATAACCAATTCCTGTAAAACCCATACAAAATAAATTTATTTGACATTATACTATCAAATAATCTAGAGCACAATGTGTAAATTTTCACACAAAAATATCTATATTTGCATCATACACACGCATACTCACAATACTAAATAGTGAACTGCCTGTTCATGTTTATATTAGTACAAAATATCTTTTATTCATACTAGTATAAAATATCTTTCCTAATTTCCTAAAAATTTAAACCTATTCTCATGAAAAGAACTGTCAGACAAATACTATCTATAACAATTTCAATTTGTACTAACATTTTTATTCATAAACATTATGATTCCCAAAGGCCTTTCTGTTTAGGTATATAAATCAACATTTTTTAATATTATAGTGCACACAATAGTCATCCACCTTCCCCTACATGATACACTATAATTTTAAATAAAATATACACAGATTTTTTCTATGTTAAATATAAGCCAGATGGTTATTGGTCTATAAATAAAGCTTTCAACTTTAATTGAAAATAAATTTTTTTTACTCAGATATAGTTAAGAAACTAATCCTACTATTTATTTTCCAATCATTAGTTTCTTTATGAAAGAAACCAAGGTGTTACAATATATACTTCGATTTAGTGTCATAATTATTCAGTAAAAAGCATTTACAGTTAATTAATATAGAAAGAAAAAGAAACTAAGGATGATATCTTAATTTCTCTTGACTGTTAGATTAAAATTTGCTTTTTTAAAATGCTATCTTCTTAAACAAAAAAAATCTTGTAAACATTTTTGAACATATGTGAAATATTGTAAAATCCACTGCAAAATATCCAAATGCTAAAATATAAAAAATAATGTAAAATGTATTTACAGAAAATACATAATACTAGGAAAAATATATATATTTTTCCTTCAACCACATTTTTGAATGTTATATTTAAATTAAAATAAAACCATGGGGCATCATAAATTCATTAATATAAGTAATTGAATTACTTTATGGATGCCTCTTACATGTATTGATTAATTTGAGATGCCCTTTGCTTTTATTTAAGGTTAAATATGACAATCAAAATTACGATTGAAGATTTTTTTTTTAAATTTTGTATGTTTCTCATCAAAGTAAATAAATAAAAGCATTTTTTATAAAATAATTTTAATATATATTATTTAATAGTAAAATGTTTAAAATCATTAAAGAACCTAGCTCTTATTTAATTACCATAATTCAAAGTCATGTGATAAATCTCTGTACAGATTTCCCCTCCAATATTCTAGGAACAGTATCTAAGCATGAAATGGATTTAGTAAACTATAATTGAAAGTGACTCTCAAAAAAATTCATAGCCAAAGATATTGTTGAAATTAAAACTAAAGCTAGTACTACATTCAAAATACGTAAATCACATGAGATTGTGCAGTATCAAATATTCCAACATAGTAAGAGCAAATGATAAACAAAAGTCACTGAAGCTGGGGAAAAAGTTGTTCACCAAAACAATCATGGCAGAACAGAATCATCTACAAGCAAATACAAGATATCAGTAACAGCACCTGTTACCTAAAATAAAATCCAGGATCATACTGCTACCAGGAACCTTAGAGTGTCAAGATATTTCCATGATTTTATATGTGAAGATATTTTTTCTTAAGAGATAGGATATATAATATCCATATATGTATAGTCTTATGTATTGTACCTATCAAAATTGGGTCTAATTTTAGTATTGGGTGTAAGATTGAGCATACATTTTTTTTTGTTATTTTCTGATTAGTTTTAATATATAATGCATTAATCTGAGAGTATTGAAATGGTTGCTATGACATTGAATGTTAAAGGAAGGGGTGTATTATTATAAAATGAATTAATAAATTAATCCTCTTCATTTGAGAAATTACATGTGAATAATAAAATTTACAATTTTAATAAAATTATTACTATTTCTTTATTCTCTGTGTTTTAATTTACTGCAGTCATAAGTAGTATATCATAAACATTACAAACAAATATTCAATATTTTAAATGGGTATATATATATTTATATTATGTATAAGGTTTAAGTTGGAATCATATATATATATATATATATATATATATATTTCCAATGCAGTATTGTCAAAATGTAGTTTAAATTGTGTTGAGTTAGGTTAAAGAGTATCATTTGTGTTTTTAAAGTGTAAATATTATTTTTTATATGTAATTATTATGAAATCTTTTTTTTTTTTATTGTTGTAAATAAAATTTTGTTTTGAAATGTAGGATGAGTTTAAACCAGAATCTTTTTAACAGAAATTTTCTTAGACTCCAAAAAATACTACCACCCAGTCCCTTTGTAAAAAAGGCAGCCCTTGCATAATTCATATACCAAATAATGAGCTTATTGTTTATTTATGATTTTAGTTTACATAAAAAATGGGACCTGCTATGATGTAAGTTGAAAGCAGAAACAAATACATTTAATGAAAAGTATCAATTAATGTTTGTATTTCTATTATATATTGTTACAAAGCCTTTTTTTAGGATATGGGTTTTTGTCAAAAAAAAAAAGATTTCAAAATATTGGCATATTATATTAAATCTTATTACTTTTGATTAATGTTGTTTTACTTATTTCATTATGAAAATTGCTAACATAACAGGCACCAAAAAACAAAAATAAATTGTTATTTTAGTTATCAATTAAATCTTGAATGATGTTTAGGAATTTGCAAATGCCAAATAAGAAAAGGTTAACAGTAAATGAAACAATCTTAATATATTATGCTTAGCACTTTCGATATCTTTGTCACAATATCATAATCATAGAAAAATGGTTGTCAAAATTTCTTTCAAAATTTATACAAAAAATTGAATAGAAAAATATAATAATATAAAAATTAAAATAAATTATTTAACAATGTCAAGGAATTTTAAAGAATGTTTACTGTTCACATCAATAATCCAATTCATTAATGTTAAAGAATTCAAATTTCATTTTGATACCAAAGGTAAATTGTGGAAAACTGTCAAATCTTGCAATTATAATATAATAGTAAAATAATCCATGAAAATAAAAATAAACTAGTTATAATAATTCAAGTGATTACTATAAATCAAAAGAATGTAAATGGTTTTAAAATGGTAATGTAATATAAGTATCATGCAAATTATATGTAAATAGTAAGATTAAATGCCCCACTTTATCGAAAGGGGGAGGCAAGATTCTTTTTTTATATAGCATTGGCATTATTGGTAAAATATCAAGCTTCCTTTTATTTCACATTTTGCATCATTCTTTTCTTCACATACAACACTGACCGCAATAGGTTCAAAAATATGACCAAGTTGATTTATGAGCTCAAGAAATATGGATTTGTGATCTGGATTATTTAAGTATACAGTATGGGGGGCAAGGGTACATAGCCCACATACTGTCCACAAGACTCAATGATATGTTATGGCTACTTACTCCTTTATTGAAGTTAGGAATGTCTCAACCACTATGCCCAGAAAAACCTGTTAGTGACTTTACTTTCCCATTCTCCATCCTAAGTTTCAATATATTCTTTTCTAGCCTGCTCCGTCCCATTTCCATATCATCTTTGTCCACTCCATGGCCTTTATATCTAGATCCCATTTGTCTTTTTTTAAATCCAGCATAAAGACCAAAAATCCATTTTCTGTATAATCAGTTTATATTTATTCTGCCACAACATTATTTGTACCCTTTCTGCTTGTAAGCATTTACATTCAATTAGCAGATGCCTAATATTTGCCATGCCTTGCTTACATAATTTGCAGACTAAATCATACACACTTCTACATTTATGTGTACATTCCCTTGTTGCTAACAATCCTGTTTGAACCTTAAACAGAACTTTCTATTATTGTAAATTAACTCCCCCCCAATATTCTGTTTAGTTCTATATATATTTAGACACCATTTACTCTCCACACTAGTTATCCATCTCTCCAGTTCCCTATTTTTTATTAATGCATTTATTATTCTATTCCATTCTTTGCCCCTATAACAATCCTCCTAACACAATCATACCACCTTTTGTACAAGAATACTGGCATAAAATCTTTATCCAAATCTTCAGCATACCATATGACTTTTCTCACATATCTTGTTGTCTGTTTCTTACTTGTAACCCAATTAAATCTTATTTTAGTTATTCTCTTACTAACCATAAATTATAATTGCCAAAAACACTTGTCAAATGATTCTTTGGGGTCTAAACATGGCTGCCATTTAGATACTGTCCTTAGTGGATTTAAAAGTAAAGTAATTGAATTATTTGAAAAACCAAACAATTAAAATGTCAAACTAAGTTTTATTTCAAAGCATATTAAATTAAATGACCAATTAGTAAAAGCTTTTTTTGACAGTGCTTTATTAAACGCTAAACAAAAAAAAGATACAATTGGTGACAATCTTGTTTTAGTAGAAATAATAAAAATGTACGAAACTATCCATGATTCTAAAATACCAAACCCTTTAAACATAATATGTTCAATGACATAATTAAAAGTATAGATACTATTGTAGATAATGGCATGCCTATATTATAATAATAAATCATGCCAAACATCATTTTTCCATAAAATTTGACGAAATAACTGACAATACAAATGATTCTATAATATGATTTTTGACCCTTATCTGTATAATTTAAAAATTAATGAAAAGTTTGTAGAAATCTTTCTGATGCAACTAAAATAATATATTGAAAAGAAAAATATTTTTCATATAAAATGAATTTGATTACCAAAAGTGCAATAAGTTTTGAACGAAAGAGAAGCAACCGTGATTGTAAGGATTTATAGGATTAAAAGTAGTTTATTTAAATGCAAGACATGTTCATTATATCATTCACGGAAAAAAATCTAGTTTCTTGGCATGAAAAGAATGACTTAGTAAAATGTTATAAGTTTCAACAGTAAAAATTTATATAAAAAAGTAAGAACATCAATAGAATACTCTTCCAAATTTTATATCAAAAGATGGATTCCAATTATGAATCCTTTTTACATCAGAAAAAAAGTAAAATAGTCATCGCATAGTAATGTTTTAAAAAAGCATTTAGTATTAAAAAGGTAAATTACAATTTTTTTCCTTTGAAAAATCTGCATTAGCATTTTTGTCTGATCAAAGTAAGATGTTTGCTTACATGCCTGATTATTTTGGAAAAAGTAAAGAAATTGAATATTTCTCTGTAAGGAAAAATTACAGTATATATTTAATCGAAACACAAAATTGCAAGCATTTCAAAATAAATTTTTTGCATAATAATATTTCTGTAATATAATTTTCACATCATGCTTATGCCCGTTAGGGACTGGTCTTTATCCCATTTTAAACATCTTGTGCAAGGATATGATCTTAAATATGGCCAAAAACATCCAACTTACGAGTGTTGGTTCAATATGAAATGTGCATTTTAGGAATCATAGATATTTTTGGTCATATGTTTACAACAGTTCTGTTGCATTATACACATAAAAGACCGCTTTGTCGCATTGCACTAAATAATTTTAGCGAATTCCCATACTTCATACTTTTTTGTATATTGTGTAAGGGTGTGTGTGTTTCAAGTATGCGAAAATCGTTATTTGTATATAAATATTTTTATTTTTTTATTGAAATAATGCGATTTTAGTAAGCAATAAATACTCGAAGTTTTACACGCTTCTGTAGTTAAGTTTAAAGTTCAAAACCTCCTCAAGCGGTAGGTCTGAACATACTTTGAAGTAGGTAACGCGTATTCTCGATAACATCCACGAGACAAATAAAATGGCGCATGATAAGTCAGATGTTGTACCATTCTCGGATTTACCAGCAACAGAATGGGATGCTGTGGCGTTTTTGCAGAGCAAGAATGTGCTTCCACAGTCAAAGACATGCGAGTGTGGAACACCAATGAAATTTTCTATCAGAAAATGTACAAGTCAATTTCGATGTTCGTTGCATTTATGCGGGCGTACGGAGTCGATTAGAAAGCGGACTTGGTTTGACGGCTCCAGAATACCATTTGTTAAAGCTTTACGTATGATATATTACTGGAGCAGCGAACAGCTCACTATCGAAGCTGTCCGAGCAGAACTGGGCATCTGCAAAAATGCTGTTTTGCATTGGGCTAACGGTCTGCGTGAGCTGTGTTGTGAGAGTTTGTCATCTCGACCGTGCTGTCAAATCGGCGGGCCCGGTTTGACAGTTGAGGTTGATGAAACTCTCTTTAGTCGGAGAAGGAACCACCAGGGAAGAATACTACCTGAACAGTGCATTTTTGGGGGTGTGTGCCGCGAGACACGCGAATGTTTTTTATTATGTATTCCTTGCAGATCTGCGTCGACCCTTTTGCAGGCTCTGAAAGACAACGTCAAATCCGGATCGACTATCTTTTCGGACTGTTGGAAGAGTTACAAGACTGTTGATCTTGAGGCGGCTGGGTTCCATCATCTAACACTAAACCACAACTACAACTTTGTGGACCCTTCCACAGGCGCTCACACGCAAAATATTGAGCGTCTTTGGGGCTTGCTAAAGCGTCGCAATCGACGCGGAACTCACAGGAAATTTTTGTCAAACAACATGGCAGAATTTATTTGGCGTCGTCTCCACAGAAATGAAGATGTTTTCCTGGCCATACTTTCAGAGATGTCGTTGTCACAGCATGTCAACACACAGTAGGCATCTTTAATTATTTATTTTGTTCATTTTCATAAAAGAAAGTTAGTTTTACAAATGTTTTACGTGTTAATGTAAATGAATGAAGGTTATTTTTACAATTTTTTTAAGTTTTTCATGTAAATAAAAGTTGGAAAACTTATTGGTAAAACTGCAGTTTACAGGTCACAATAAAATTCGAATTTTGTTTCACATTTTTCTCACCAGAGTGTTTGTTTTTTAAAAAAGCGTCCAGCCAAAAAAAAAAAAAAAAAAAGCTTAATAAGTTTGCTTTAATTTTTGTTTTAATTTTTTTAAAAAAGCAGGTTATTTTTTTAAATAAAGCATACCCAAAAAAAAAAGGAGTCATAACTTTTAAATTGTTTTTTTTTTTTAAAAAAAAAGCCTATAAACTTTAGAATACAATATGTTGATTTTATTTTAAATTTGGTGATTTTCTTGATTTTTTTTTTTTTTATGTTAATAGAAATAAATCTTTAAAAAATATCGTTTTTGCTTAAGAACAATGCCATCAAGCAGCCTCTGTGTCTAATCAACTATTACCACTTGTTCCAACCCAACAATAGGAATCGTACATGGTTATTTAAAAAAAGTCTAATTGACTCAAGAACAGATTCATGCCTAGAATAAAAATTTATAATAATGATTTGTCATATTTTTCAATTCACTGACAAAAAAAATATTCTTGATTGGCAAATATGGCCTTTCCTACATTATTTCTGTTCACATTTATGTCTTTGTAAAATTGCATTTTTATTGCTATTACTAATTGAAAATAAGAAAAGATTTTGTTTTCAACAGTCATAAACAAATATTTCTCCTGATATTATTTGCATAGTAATAACTGTTGTGACCTGGAAAATTCATGTTTACCTAGTGAATAGAAAATGGCACTGTGTGGTAGCATTTACTTTCACTTTAAACGAAATGTGTGGTTTTCAAAATTAACATTTAACCTACACAGAATTTTAGAAGTTAGAAACTGATAAATAGTTGTGTAAAAAATTCATTATATTTGTATGTTACATGAGATTCTCAGGAAAATAATGAATTAAATTAATACCCATGAATTTAAAAAGATATATATAATAACACTATGACATTGCATGTTACAGTTTGTACTCACAAAATGCAGTGTGATGTAATAGACCTTTCACATGAAAAATATAAATGCTTGGGCCAAATTTAATCAAAATGTGATGGAACTAGTCTTTTGAAAAAGCTGCTTAATTTTATTATGATGTATTAATTATTTTGTAGTGCTAGAAATACAAGTTGTTTGGATTGTTTTTATTTTTTAACGGTGTTAATATGGATATTTTTTATGCATATTAATACAATATTAAATATGCATAAACTTTCAGGCAACATTTCTAGAACCCGCACTGAAATCTTTTCTTATTCAAAATGGCTGAAATTTGTGATATCCCAAAGAAAGAACATGAGGCAGTGGAGTTCTTCCAAAGTGAAAGTGTTCTGCCTTCTCAAAAAGTATGCATTAATGGCCATCAAATGGAACTTTATGTGAGTTCAAACACAGAATGGAGGTACATGTCAAAATCGCATAGCACTTTGGAAAGGAACCTAGTTTGAGGGCTGCAGATTGTCATTTGTCACAGCCATTCGAATCATTTACTATTGGAGTAAAAACCAATTGACCATACAATCAGAAGTAATTGATGTGGATTTGAGCATGAAGACTATCATTACATGGAAGCAACATTTGAGAGAAGCCTGTAAAGAAAAGTCTGCTATCTTACCCATCCTGCAAAATTGGAGTGGCAGGAAAAACTGTAGAGGTTGACAAAACTATATTCACTATACACAAAAATCAACAGGAAAGAATTTTATCGCAACACTGGTTATTTCGTGGTTTATGTAGAGAAATGAAAGAGTTCTTCATGGTCGCTATTCTAGGTCGAACAGCATCTATTGTCCTAGATGCCATTAAACATCATATAGCACCAGGATCCTCCATATATTCTGACTGTTGAAAGACCTACAAAAGTGATGAATTGAATGATGCAGGTTACTAACACTTCAACATAAATCACATAATTTTGTCAATCCTTTTACTGGGCCGATATGCAAAATGTAGAAAGACTTTGAGGGCTAGTAAAATGGTGTAATAACAGAGAGGGGGCCCAATTAACGTCACTTGGAATCATACTTAGCCGAATTCATATGGCAATGACTGCACCATAATGAAGATATATTCGATGCTATGTTACAAACCATTAGTATACCATCGGTGGAAGTTTTAAAATTTCTAAATTGCTGTAATCTGTTCACATCTTGTGCAATCTGTTTTTTTAAATAATTTTGCTGCAAAAGTCCCAAAATTTGCATGTTCTTTTTGTCTACTTTCATGTCTATCTTTTGTAAGTATTTATGGTTTTTTTTTGTGTGTGTTGTACTTGGGTTTTTTTGGATGTTACAAATTCAATTTAGAAATTAGTCATGGGGGGTTGTGTTTTACATCACATTTTATTTTGCAAAGTGATTATATTTTTTAATGTGAAAGGTCTATCATGTCACATTTCATTTTGCAACTTTTAATATGCAATTCACATTTTTTCTGTGTTTATTTAGAAATTTGTCAGGTTGGGGGGGTGGGTTGTGTTTTATGTATTTTACCAATTACTGTTTTTGTAATTTGTACTTTTCTTATTTTTTAGTGGCACAGTGCAGCGCACTGAACAATACCAAATAAAGCCGTATTGTTGCAATTGGTGTGACTTTAAGACTTCTTGTAAAAGCCATCTAAAGAATCATGAAAGATTGCATACAGATGGAAAACGTTATCAGTGTAATTTGTGTGAATACAAGACTTCCTGTAAAGCTTCTTTAAGACACCATGAAAAAACTCATAAGAAAATACCTTTTCATTGCATTACATGTGGCTACAAAACTTTTCATAAAGGCCATTTCAAAATTCATGAAAAATTTCATATAAAAAAAAAAATCCAAATTACTAGCAAACTATTTGAGTGTCAACTATGTGATTACAAATCTCCAAATAAAACTGATTGGCAAAGTCATGAAAATAATCATTTTGATCGTTTTTACAATCTAGTGATTCATATTAATTTACTTTGAAGACAAAAAATTTACTTTAACTAATAAATTTATTCAGAACAGAACTATAAAAAATGACTGCTGGATGGTTGGAGCATTCACAAAGAAATATATGGATAAAAAGCAATAGAGGATACGGATAATTTATTGTTATTAATTGATGCTTTATATACATATATTTTTTATCTCTATAATATTATTATTATATGTGTAAGACAAATATATTTATATTTTTTCCAATCTTTATATTTTTATATTGTTATAATTTCTGAAGTTTTTTTTTAAAATTGAATTGCTTATTGAAAGAAGAGAGTTCTGAAGAAAATTGCTTCCAATAAATCTGTCAGAAACATCCAGATAAAAAATTGTAAGAGGATATATCTTGATTTAGTTATATTAAAATCATTGTTATTAAAGGATATGTTGACAATTCGTAACAACTATTAAAGCAATACTCCCATTTTTTGATGAGACTTTGATGAAGGTCCCTGGAGGTAAAAAATAAAATCTGTCTTTATTGATATCTGTCAAGGACCATAGTAGCTTGATGGGTTATTGCTGCTTCAAATTTCTTATTTTATAGCCATGCTTCACATCTCTCAAATTTTGTATGTTTAATTTTTGACCAGAAATTCTAGCCATTTCAGAGATAACTAGATAGGCATTTTTAGCTTATAAACTATCATCACTGCCCTCTGCTAAGATTTCTGAGGAGTTAGATAGGCTTCAGTCAATGGAGTTAGTTCTTGGTCATATGCAATCTGAATGAGCTATTCTAATTATTCCCATAGGAGACCTGATTGTTTTATCATCACTTTGCAATTAACAAGCCTTGACTGCTGATTATTACTTCTTTCTATCAATTAAACAACTTCTTTTCATAATAGCAGATACAAAATTGGATTAAGGATAAATAATAACATTCGAAAATAATATTTTTTTATTGTCTGACTGTATTGTAGAAAATATGATTTGAATCAAGTAAGCGAATGATTATTTCCTTTAGGCCAGTTGATATTGAGATATAATTAAGAGAACAGTCGACTAAAATAAGAAAATACTATTGATTGATTTTGCTCACATCATATTGAAAACTACTACACTGAACAAAAGTGAAAAAAGGAATTAGTCATGAGTGCTCCCAAAAATTAGATGTACATGCATTCTTTTGGAGTAATAAAAGTAGTTGTATACATGGCAGGATTAATCTCACTCTTTTGGAAACGAACTTAGGTGACATAGTTTGCCTTATATATTACTGGTTGTATAACTTGTATGTTCCTGCCATTTTGTGAATCAAAATGGTAAGCCAAACCCACTGAGACATTAACGGAAAGAAACAGCTGAAAACTATTTAGTAATGTTCAGTTGCTATATATCCACATTTATTTTTTGTGCATTATTATTCATGTTAACTGTGTATTATATCAATTTATTACCCATCCAATTCCATTGAGACTTTAAGACTAAGGAATGTCTAGAAACTGCTGTATATACATATATATCTTTAATGTATCATTATTTATTATAATTGTATGTTATATAAACATATTGCCCATCCAGTTGTAGAAATGTTTTATTCACACTACTCAACCCATTGCAGTGGAAAATAATAGACTTGATGCAATTGAAACGAAGATAATAAAAATGGCATAGAGATAAATAAAAAACTTCATTTGCACTAGTATTGTAATTAAATAAATTATATCCTTACATTCTTTTAAAATTTCCATTAATGTATACCTGTTTTTAGCATAATATTTATATAAAACATGAGCTTTGTTTGCAAATAATGCAAAGGAATACAAAAGAATATATATATGTTCTTAGATAATAAATAGTATATGCTTATGTTTTTATAAAGATTAAACAATTGAATGGAGATATAATGTGGCCAAGGTGCTTGTTGATAACCATTGATGCAAATCATATAAAAACAAGATTTAAGTTATAATCTATATTAATTATACAAATACAACTTACAAGTATAGTTATTAATCAGACTTGGTTGCAATATACCAGCACTTTCTATTACACATTATTGTTATAGCTAGTATTGTTGCAATTAATCCTGTGTTTTAAGCCAATAAACATCACATGATTACCATTTCTTATGCTTGCTTATAACTTATTAAATTAATACTGTATGGAGAGTTTTGCCTGTTTTAATCTTTAGTGTCCAGGATGAAAATAATAAGACTAAAGAATAATTATTTATGAAATTGAAAAACATTTGTTCTTTGGCTAATTAATACAGTTCATTATTATATATAAAAAATGATTTGGCCAGAACAATTGTACAGTTTCATGTAATATTGTTGAAAATATAGGAATAAAAATTACCAGGTACATAGCTTATGGTGTATTCAGTTTCAACATTTTTTTTATGAAATACTGCTTTTTACAGATATTGGTCATAAGATTTGTCTGATGTTTTAGATCATGTGACTTAAGCATCACTAAAGACCTACATGAATAAGTGGCCTTTGCATTGATATACTGTGATGCAAAATGACTTTTTAAACAAAATCAGAAGTTATGCATTATCCCTTAGAAACTATTAGACAAGGTAATCTATATCTTTTTGTGAAACAATTGTATATCTCTATAAGCTCATTTTAATTTTTCTTACTAAATTATTTTTCTAGCTTTTATTTATTTCATGTTCTTTTCTCATCACATTTTAATAAAAGCTGTTTCATTAATTTCAAATCCTTTGCTCATATTCACAATTTTTATTATAAGATTCTAATAAAAAATAATAAAATATATCTTTTTTTGTTCTCTATACCCCAAAAGTTTTTTCCTTTTTCTATAAAGTTTATCTTTATCCTCAACATCTTAGATTTCAGAAATACATGTTTAATGGTTTCTTTAACATCTCCACATCTATAAGTTCAAATTCTTATTGCAACTTTGATTTTCCTGGAATCTAAATCTCCCCTTGTACCAAATAATAATAAATTTCTATTTTTATCAGATATCTATTTATTTATTTCTGTGAAACATCACAGTATGCTACTTCAATCTTATGACAGATACTAAAGTTGATCTAAGTACCTAGAAAGAATGTACGATCTCTATTTAATTCTATTGATTTAACATCAAAATACAAGAAATGTCATCAAAAGAAAACTATTCAAGTTGAAATAAAGAAATTTGTATGATCATTATAGGAAAAGACAGAAATGTTGTAGACCTTTGTTAAAGAAAGTGATATATACATGAATGTTAAAATAATTTTACTCTGCTAAATTAAAGAATTCCTCAGGGAATTAAAGTTGCAAATTTTATCTGATAAAGAAAAAACTAATTACATCCATAATTTAATTTTTTTTAATTAAAGATAATCTTTGGAATTTAGAAGAAATATTAATTAAATATATACTTTCGAGAACAGTAGTGGCTCATAGTATAAATCCATCGAAAATGTAAATCAGCTTAGTCAGACTTATGTTCAAGAACCAAGAAAGAAGGCAACAGAATATGTCCAGTTGAAGGGTTACAGCCCAATTGGAGTACAAGAGCAAAGAAAGAAGGCAAGAGGATACTTCCAACCTAAAATACGAGATGCATTTTATGCAGCTATAATCAAAATTACGAGTTAAAATTTCAGTCAGTCTAAAACTTTGATTTATATTAATATACATATATATTGTAACCCTGTACTTTTGTACATTGTTATTAAATTATTTTCTTAATAAAATAATCTGTACTATTCAGTTATATTTTTTTAAAAAAGTAAATAATTAATATACATACATATTGTTGTTGCAGCTATTATTACTATGTGATTATTCATATAGGATACGAACATGGATGGGCTGATCACCAACATGCATTAGCCAGCGTGGTGAGTTTATTGGTTTTTTACTTCCGAGTTTAAGAATATTTTTTCCAATATATACAATCATGACAGATACAAATAAATCATGGCCCTTATTCCCAGGAGGCTGTAAAGTCACCATCCAAGGCAGCGGACTCGGGCTGCCATTTGATGACGACTTTTTATTTAGGTACTTACAACTGCAGATCACTTTCAAGTGAAGGAAGATTGCAGGAGTTAGAAGAAGAAGTGTCTTATATTAAATGGGACATTATTGGACTTTGTGAAGTTAGAAGAAAAGGTGAAGAAACAATTGATTTAAAAAGTGGACATATACTCTACTATAAAGGCACAAATATTGGAAATACAAGTGGAGTAGGATACATTATAAATAAAAAATGGAAGAATGACATTGTGGAGATTGATGGTGTATTGGAGAGAGTGGCAAGATTAGTTTTACAACTTAATAGCAGATACTAAATGCAGATAATTCAGGTTTATGTCCCAACAAGTTCTCATAATGATGAAGTAGTAGAAGATTTTTATATGGATGTACAAATGGCTTTTGATCAGAGTAAACAACATTTTAAAATTGTTACGGGAGACTTTAATGCTAGAGTTGGTAAACAAATGAAAGATGAAAATGTTGTAGGTAATTTTGGTTATGGTAATAAAAATGAGAGAGGACGTAGACTTGTGGAGTTTGCAGAAAAAGAAAAACTTTATATTATGAATTCTTTTTTTGGGAAAAATGTTAAAAGGAAATGGATATGGATGCATCCAAATGAAGCTACGGCAGAATTGGATTATATTTTGACTAACAGAAAATACATATTTCAAGATTGTAATGTTCTTAATAAATTTAACACAGGAAGTGATCATCGATTAGTAAGATGTAAGATACATGTTAATGCAAAACTAGACAGAGAAAAATTATTAAGAAAAACAATATTTACAGTTGATATTCCTAATCTTCAGAAACATTCTAATGAATTTAAATTAGAACTTACAAATCGGTTTCAAGTATTAGTAGATTTTGAACCTGATTCAGATTTGAATGACATTAATAGGAAAATAACTGATACACTTTTAAAAACTGCAATAAAGATAGCTGGTAGAAAAAATCAGCAATTGACCAATAAAATTTCTACTGAGACTAGAGAATTTATGAAGAAAAGAATGAATATGAGGATATACAACAATGATGCATTAAAAAAGATTGAATATCTTCAATTTTGTAAAATGGTGCGGAAAATAATTGAAAATGATATAAGAAAGTATAATTGTGAACTAGCAAGGAAAGTTCTAGAAGAGAATGAAAAATCTAAAGAGTATAAAACAACATTTTGCTATTGGTAGAAAATTTATATCTGTAATAAGAAAAAAAGATGGCTTTATTACTAAAAAGAGAGATGACATCATGAAATGTGTAGAAGACTTCTATCAAGAATTATATAGTAATAAAGAACAAGTGCCTCCTATATCTATTATATCTTCCGAATTGCCCAAAATTTTGAATGAGGAAGTGAGACATGCAATTAAATTTATGAAGAAAGCGAAGGCTCCAGGTAATGATGGAATTATAATTGATATATTAAAAGAAGCAGGTGAAGAAATAGAATTTTTTTTAGCAAAGTTATATATCAAATGTCTAAATGATAAAGATGTACCAGATAATTGGAAGAATGCAGTATTAATATTAATATTTAAAAACGGTGATAAAGAAGATATTAGAAATTACAGATCTATCAGTCTTTTATCAGTTTTATACAAAATTTTTACTAAGATAATTACAATTCGTCTACAGAAAACAATGGATTTTCACCAACCACGAGAACAAGCTGGATTTAAAAGTGGTTTTAATACCAGGTATTGAGAGAAGTTATAGAAAGGACAAATGAATATGAGTTGCCATTAAGCTTAGGATTTGTAGATTATGAAAAGGCATTTGATTCTATAAACATTTCTTCAGTGATTAAAGCTTTGGATCATCAAGGTGTAGATCCAGGATATTGTCATATTTTAAAGAATATTTATAAAAATGCAACAGCAACAATTAGATTACATAATGATAGTAGGAAAATCAACATTGAAAAGGGTGTAAGACAGGGTGACTCCATATCTCCAAACCTTTTTACAGTAGTGCTGCAAGAAGTATTTTGTGGATTAAAATGGGAAGCTAAAGGAGTGAAAGTAAATGGAGATTATTTAAGTCATTTAGATTTTGCAGATGATGTAGTTGTTTTTCCAAATAATGCTTTATAGCTACAGGAAATGTTGCAAGAGTTATCAGATGAAAGTAGGACTAAAGATAAATGTTAAAAAGACTAAAGTATTGTTTAACAGATTTTCTCAAAATATGAAAATAACGATTGATTATGATGAGTTACAAGAAGTTAACAGTTACAAATACCTTGGTCAGATTATTAATACAGATGGAAACATAATGGATGAAATTAATCATAGAATTAATCTTGGTTGGAGTGCTTTTGGTAGAAATAACTTGATACTAAAAGGAAATATTCCTATGTGTTTGAAAAGGAAGGTTTTTAATAAATGTGTTTTGCCAGTTCTTATGGATCTGAGACTTGGACACTTAATAGAAAAGCCATACAGAGACTTCAGACCACTCAAGGAAGTATGGAGAGATGCATGTTGGGAGTAACAAGAAGAGATCGAAAACGCAATGTATGGGTAAGAGAACAAACAGGTGTTACTGACCTCATTGAAAAAATTAAAAGACTGAAGTGAAGTTGGCTGGACACATTGCTAGAAGAGATGATAATAGATGGACAATTGAAATTTTGAACTGGATTCCAAGAGATAGTAAAAGACCCAGAAAGAGACCACATGTAAGATGGATGGATGAAATAAGAAAGTGTGCAGGGGTGATGTGAAGAAAAAAAGCTAAAGATGGATTGAACTTGGAGAGACTATCCTGCAATCGATTGATAATGGTTGATTATTATGATGACATATATATTGTAACCCTGTACTTTTGTACAATGTTATTAAATTATTTTCTTAATAAAATAATCTGTACTATTCAGTTATATTTAAAAAAAAATAAAAGTGTAATGAGAATATAACTGTCTCTATAGCAGTTATACTAATTAATTTGAATGAAATAATATATTTACTTTATGGTATTTTAATGAATATCAAATAAATATTAACTTGTTAAGGTAAAAATTATTAAAGTTAATTTTCAATCAAATATATTTGATAAAGATAGAAAGAGAATAAACAGAGTTAATTTTATTATTAACATTATAAATATTAGTGATAGGGAGTTATAAGTTAAAGCATAATTATTAATAATATGATTATTAAGCTGTACTGTAAATCATAAAGTACTAAATTGTTATTTAGTTAATTAACTGTAAAAATAAATTATATCTTTAAAAATAATGCTTTTAAATTCAATCAACTAACATCTAATTGTTTGAATAAGTTAAACTGTAGATTAGGAGATGCCATTTTCTCTGTGTGCATGAAAGAATTCAAGTTTTTTTAGTTTTAATAACCAAGATAATTTTTTTTTTTAAAAAATCATTAAAATTTTTCATAAATAAATATTTCTAAACATGAACAATAAAGGGTTAAATAAATAAACTTCTGATAAACTATAATTTATGAACAGCAATGTATAATTTTAATGAAGAATTCAATGTAATTTAATTATTTTATTTTTAATTTATTTTCTCAATCAGTAAGAAAATCCACTACACATTGATCTTTATTTAACTTCTTAAAGACCAAGTGTTTTTATTTTTAAATAATGTAGGTTAATGATACATAACTTTTCTCAGTTTTTTGCATTGGTTATTTTAATTGCTAGAGGGTCACTTAATCAAGGGGAGGTGACCAACTGTTGAGATGTGTCACAGGCAGTATTTTAACTTGGGATCATTATTTTTCAGGGTCTAATCTTTTTCAACCCAGCTGCCTGACCTACAACTTTAAGAAGTTGTTGTTATTATTATTATTATTATTATTGTTGGAGGAGGAGGAGGGAGGAGGAGGAGGAGGAGGAGGAGGAGGAGGAGGAAGAGGAGGAGGAGGAGGAGGGAGGAGGAGGAGGAGGAGGAGGAGGGAGGAGGAGGAGGAGGAGGAGGGAGGAGGAGGAGGAGGAGGAGGAGGAGGAGGAGGAGGAGGGAGGGAGGAGGAGGGAGGAGGAGGAGGAGGAGGAGGGAGGAGGGGGAGGGAGGGAGGGAGGAGGAGGAGGAGGAGGAGGAGGGAGGAGGAGGAGGAGGAGGAGGAGGAGGAGGGAGGAGGGGGGGAGGAGGAGGAGGAGGAGGAGGAGGAGGAGGAGGAGGAGGAGGAGGGGGAGGGGGAGGGAGGGAGGAGGAGGAGGGAGGAGGAGGAGGAGGAGGGAGGAGGAGGAGGGAGGAGGAGGAGGAGGAGGGAGGGAGGAGGAGGGAGGAGGAGGGAGGGAGGAGGAGGAGGAGGAGGAGGAGGAGGAGGAGGAGGAGGAGGAGGAGGAGGGAGGAGGAGGAGGAGGAGGAGGAGGAGGGAGGAGGAGGAGGAGGAGGAGGAGGAGGAGGAGGAGGAGGAGGAGGGAGGAGGAGGAGGAGGAGGAGGAGGAGGAGGAGGAGGAGGAGGAGGAGGAGGAGGGAGGAGGAGGAGGAGGAGGAGGAGGGAGGAGGAGGAGGAGGAGGAGGAGGAGGAGGAGGAGGGAGGAGGAGGAGGAGGAGGAGGAGGAGGAGGAGGGAGGAGGAGGAGGAGGAGGAGGAGGAGGAGGAGGAGGGAGGAGGAGGGAGGAGGGAGGGAGGAGGAGGAGGAGGAGGAGGAGGAGGAGGAGGAGGAGGAGGAGGAGGAGGAGTTATTTGTACCTACAATGATTTGTTAAACTACTCAAAGATATCTCATATTTTTAATTTCCAATTCAATGTAACTAATTTAAACTATTAGCATAATGCCACAGAAAAGTTATTTATTTATCATATTTAAACTTTGTCAATGTTATTTAATGAAGCCAGGTAATATATTTATTTTACATTAATTTACAAATCATTTATACGTAATGTTTTTGAAAGAAGGAAATTAAAATATAAAATGAATTATAACCTGCTCCAATTATAAGTGAATAATTATGATACTACAATACCAATTACCGTACTAATTAAGAGATCTTATTCTTGACCAATAATTATTGAGAAAATGAACTGTATAATGCTAAAATAACTTGTCATCTTTAACTTAAGGAAAACTATTATGTAAATGCATTTGCTTTCTCCAAACTTGTATCATTTTTAAAAGTATTTGGAAGGAAGTTGGACTTAATAAAAATATTAAAATAAAAGGAAATATATGATGACTGGAATATACTTTGTTCTCCATGTTTATGACAATATAATATTTTGAATGAATGGAAGAAACTTAAAACTTCCAATTAATTCCTTTTAAAAAAAAGTTTGCCAAAAATTTACAATAGGCATTTGACATGCCTTGTATTACCTGCAGATTATTAAAATTAATAATGTCTTAGCAAGAAGAGTTGATAAGTAAAAACAAATCAAAATGACTAATTCACGCTTGTGTTTAAAAATGCTTCATCTTAAAGAATAAAAAAATATTTCTTTAAAAAAAGTATTATTCGTTCCAATAAACCACATACTCCAGAAAAGGTTACCAAAATAAAATTGTACTATTTTTAGATGTTGCCAAATTACTATTTTCCATCTGGATATTTTATTTTCACATTGGCCACATTTTTATATCCAATTCTAAACTTAGTCTTTAAGTTAGTTTTAAAAAGTATAGTGATATTTGTTCATGCATATTTGAAACTACTTGCTGCATTTCTAAAAAAAAAAATAGTAATTTAATTGGTACAGAACTTTTTGTTGCTAGGATATCCCGATAAGGAAGCTCCCTCAACAGACAGCATAGCATGGAAAAGTTCCACTTATGAACTAGGGTGTTCTAATAATATATATATGCTTTTTTTATTATTATTGCTTTTTTAATTTTAGTATTGTTATGACATTATTTTATATCAAGGTAAATCTTATTTTTATTATCATTATTAATGTCATTATTGGGTTTATAACAGAATAGACAAGAATTTTTGCACATTATCAGATAAATTTGATAAATGATGGTTTAAAGTAAATTTTAAAAATGCTTTATTCCCAGGAGATATTTATCACTTACATTTATTTTTCTTGAAAAAAAAACAGGTTTGGCTGAATATTCTATTCATGCAGTGGTAAAATATCCAGGATGTTTATCAGAAGTCCAATATTTCTAATATAATCATTACAATATAATGATTCTCTGCAAGTGTTAATATAATTAAGTATTCATTAGCTTTGCATTATTTTATTTAGTTTGCTTTTACATGCACTATTTTTATGAAATTTTATATTATACATTGCCTATATGTGTGTATTTCTTGTTTTACTGCCGAATTTTATTGCGCCATAATTCTAAATATTTTATAGTTGTTTGACTTGCTCTCATATTGTTGGTTTCAGACATTGCTTATTGTTTGTTATTTTACTACGCATATTAATTTAGTCAGCTTTTATCAGTGTTTATTGATTATCTTGCCATCGGTTATTTTGAGATATTTTTTTGCCTTAGAACCTTAGCCTTTATTTGATATAGTATATTTATTGTGCTTTGTGGATAGAATAGCTTTCCTTTCTGTCTCACATTTTATTCTATGAGTTGATAGTACTTTGTATGTAGCAATCGTTATCGCATTATTAAGGTACCTAGATCCCTAGAGAGGATTATTACTTTGATGTATTTTCTGTTTTTCTTATGTGCTGAGACAAAGTCCCCCCATACATTTCACCTTAAATATAGGTGTTGGCAGCCATCACATTTTTGTTTAAGTTGTTTTGCCTTTGTTTGTAGTGCTTGATTAAGTAAAAGGCGTCTTTGTTTGTAGTGCTTGATTAAGTAAAACATTGTCTGTATTGTGCTGCTTTGTTGTTCCAGCAAGCCACAACCAAACCAACAAAATGTTTATAAATTTAAATGCTAATTGTTTAGCACATTACACAATGGGCAATACACATTCAATGTATTTATTTGTACCATCTGGAGCATATTGCTGGTCAGTTTGTAATTTGTTTAACATTAAATATATATATATATATATTTATTATTATTATTATTATCATCATCATCTCATATAGATAAATTGCAGTCAATATACAGCAAATTCAGTAGTATAATTAATGCGAAAGATGTTTGTATAAATTTGTTTCATAGAAGAGTGATTTATGATATGAAATTTTTTTATTTAATCATTCATGGAAAATTTTTTATGATATGACATTTTTTTATTTAACCATTCATGGAAAAATTTACTTACATAATTGTATTTCAAAGGTATTAATAAGATGTTTGTATAAATTTGTTTCATAGAAGAGTGATTGGTGATATGAAATTTTTTTTATTTAATCATTCATGGAAAAATTTACTTACGTATTTGTATTTCAAAAGTATTAGATTAATAAGAATTCCTCATATATATACAATTAATAAGGATTTATTTAGTATCGATAAATATAAATGTGAAACTTTATATTTAGCAGCATTATACAGATTACCAAATTTTTATAATACATATTTGAATGATATTGACATTTTTAGTAGATCTAAAGACATTTGTTAAGGAAACAACAATTACTCTGTCAAATATTTAAGGTTATCTTTTTTATATAATCAGATTGGGAGTAACATTAATCTTTGTGATATTGAATACAAGAAATTTTGTAATCTTGTTAAACTTAAACGTTATGGTTGATTAGCTTTAAATTTTGTTTTCTTATGTATACATTTATATTCTCATTTTATGTCATATGTATTATCTTCCCTTTTATTGTAATGTGCAAATTGTAATTGGATTTAGACTGTTGTTTAGCACTTAAATAAATGAATTGCATTCTTCTCCTTCTCTTTTTCTTCGTCTCTTTTTCTTTTTCCTCTTCTTCCTCTTCCACTTCTTCCTCTCCTTCCTTTTCTTCTTCCTTCTCTTAATACTTCCTCCTCTTCTTTTTCTTCTGCTGCTGCTGCTGCAGTGGCACTATGGGAGATATATCATGTTCTTTGCAGTGATCTTATATTTGGCCAACAGCCAAGGATTAGATATATTAAATGCAATAATAAGTTTCATAAATCATGTGTAAAATCTAATAAAATAATATTGCATAAAAATGAAGTAGAAATGGAGTCCTATATTTGTGATAAATATGATCATAATTCAAGTAGTAATAAGGTAGTGGAAGTCATTGAAAAAAAATGGAGGTTATTGTATCAGAGGAAATGATTCACAAGACTGTGATATGTTTGATGGTCAAAAGTTATTAGAAAGTGAAGGTAATGACATTGTAAATTAATAGAAATTAATGGTATTTCTAATCATAATTTTGATAAAGGAGAAAAAAATCTAACTAAAATGGATACTAATTGCTTAACTTGTAAAAAATCTACTTTTTTATTGAATAGAATTTTAAATATTGTTACTAACTTATCAAGTGAAATTAAATTATTAAAAGAAGAAAATATTATGATAAAAATATGTTATTAAATGTATCAATTAATAATTGGATATAAATAAAAATAATGATTATGGAAGCACAGATGGAAATTCTGTTTTAAAAAAAAGTCAACTTGTTTTAAAGCAAAAAGAAAAGCAAATTCCTGAACTTATCATTTGTGAGTTAAATTTTCTTTCACTCTCTATTATTAATAGAGTGGATAAATTACAAAAGGAGGCAGTTTTTAGGGTCACTGATGGATCAACTTTTAAATTTAATGAACAACAGAATAAAGCAATTAAAATGAGGGTTGGTCAGTCAGATCAGAAAACAAATGTAATGTCACATGAATTGTCTCAGATTTTTAGTCAAGATAACACATCTAAAAAATCACATGCCTTTTATTTGAAAGATTGTTCAGATAAAGAAAAGGATAGTTTTAAAATTATTTTATGGAAAAAATAAGCATAAAAATATTAAAAGTGCAACTACTTCTATTATAGGAAATCAGATTAATCATGTTTTAAAAGCTGTTAAGACAAGAAAGAAATTTTTAAAAAAAATTTCTGACTGGAATGGATAACGATACCTCTGTGGAAGATGTGATTGCACATTTGAGAAATGTTATACATATAAATAGTGTGTATTATAAACTTAATACTAAGTCTAAAAAATATTTTTCATTTTATTTATCAATAGAAGACTCTGAATCTGATATAGTTTTGGTCTGTAATGTTTGGCCTTTGTCAGTGATCATATTGCCCTTCTATGGTAATTTAAAATATTTAAGAAATTTTAATATTGATAGTATACAGGATAATACTATATTAAATATTAACAAGATGACAGGAGATGGTAAACATGAACTTGTCAGATCACAACAAAATTCGAATTTTTTTTTTTGAAGCTCAAATCTTTTTCACCAGAGTATGTTTTGTCGATTTATTTAAAAATTTGTTGTGAAATACCAAATACATGGCAGCATAAAATTATATTATAAAAAAATAATAACAAATAATGGTACCCAAATAATAATATAAAAAATAATTTATTAAAATAATAACATATTTATCCTACCAACATTCATAATTATGGTCCATTGCAGTTTTCACTTATACAAGTGATAAAATTGGCAAAGATGGCTGTCAGTCTGACTCCGGAGTTTGAAATTCATCCACCAACAGCAACGAAATCCAATTTTATGTGCGAATATCTGCAACATGTAACATTTCATTCTCTGGCACTACAGCTATATTATCATTTGCAGGATTCATTTTACGGACTGAAAAACTCTTAGAAAGTTACGTCTTACAACTTTGAAAAACTTGTATAAAGTGTGCCAAGACAATGTAAAAATTCCAATTCTACCTACATGATTTTTTTTGCGAATTTTATCGTTTGTATAAGCGAAAACTACAATGGACAGTAATTATGAATGTTAGTAGGATAAATATGTTGTTATTATTTTAATAAATTATTTTTTATAATATAATTATTTGTTATTATTTTTTTATAATATAATTTTATGCCGCCGGGTATTTGATATTTCACAAGAAATTTTCGACAAGAAACACTTTGGTGGAAAAGACTTGAACTTCAAAAAAAAATTTGAATTTTGTCATGACCTGGTAAGTTCTTGTTTACGCAGAAGATATTATATTGATTGATAATGTTGATGAAATTAGTACTGCAGTGCAAAATATAAATTTGCAAAATAATCTGTGTAATAAATAGCAATTCATGAATTGTTATTATTAAAATGTTCATGGTCTTAGAACTAAGACGATTTTAAATCTGAATTATTATTAATTGAATATGATCTTATCTTTTTAACAGAGACTTGGTTAAAAAAAGAAATTGATAATATTAGTATATTTGATGATAGTATTGTCTGTATAGATGTGATAGAAATTATAATAATGAAACAAGAGGAGGTGGTACTTTGATTTCTATTAAAAAAGGCATAAAGCATAGACAGATAATTATTAATGAAAATAATATTGAATTTTGTTGGATTGAAGTTAGTTTAAAACATAAAATATTGTTAGGTATTATATATCTTCGACCTACTTTGTCAATGAATGATATAGATGTGTATTTGGTTAAGGTTTAGGATATATTGGTGAAATATAAATATATTATTGTTGGGGATTTTAATGAAGTTGATTATTTACTACATAGTAATAAGACTGTTGATAATAGTAAACTTTATAGACTAAATTTCTTTGTTGAGTTGGTTAGATTAATTCAACTTAATATTATTATTAATTTTAGGGGTGGTATGTTGGATTTATTGTTTAACACTAAGGATGATTTGAAGTGTAAAGAAGTTGATTAATCTCTGTTGCCTTCTGATCCTTATCATCCACCTTTGGAATTTGTATTAGATGGTTCTCATGAACATATAAGGCCTATAGTAACTAGTAAGAGAGATTACAAACATGGTGACTACTATAGCCTTAATAAAGCTTTTGGGACTATTGATTGGAATGTAATTTTGATGGGAAATGATCCAAATATAGCTGCAAATAATTTTGTTAGTATAGTTCAAAATTGTCTAGATCAATATATTCCTGTTAGGCATTATTTGAATACTAATAATAAATATCCTAAATGGTTTTCTAAGGAATTGTGTAAGGGTTCAAATAGAAAGCATAAATATCATAGGTTATATAAATTAACTAATGATAAAGAATTGTATAAGAAATTTAGTGGTTTGCGTACTTATATTAAGACTTATGAAAAGAAATTATAATAATAATTTAAATAGAGTTTAAGAAAATTTTAGGAATAATCCACAAATGTTTTGGAATTATATAAAGGATCTTAATATTGTTGGAAGTAAGAGTTGTAGATATAATGTAATTAGGCCTTCTATGGATGATCTATTCACTCATTTTACAAATGTGTATTTAGATACATCAGATAATAATAATATGGTTGATATTAATTTTAATAAAGAGAGTTTTTGGAATATAGATGTTAATAAAATTGTAATTCATGAAGTGTTTAGTGCAATTTGTAAACTTAAAATCTTCTATGGGATATGATAATATTTCCAATTTAATTATCAAGGGTTGTGCTGAATGTTTGGTAACACCATTGCATTATATCATTAGTTTATCTATTGAGAAAACTATTATTCCTGATATATTTACAATAGCTAAGATTATACCAATTTATAAGAAAGGGTATAGATCTGATCCTGGTATTTATAGGCCTATTTCAATTCTGTCACCTTTTGCTAGGATTTATGAAAGGTGTATTTATAGTGATATTGTAGATATGACTAACATATTACCTCGTTATCAGCATTGTTTTTTACCTGGATCTGTTGAAACTAATTTAATGATATCTAATCACATGGCTTGTGCCTTATCTGATCAGAATCAATTAGATGTATATTTTGATATGACTCAGGCATTTGACAAAGTTTTATATATTAGACTTTTATATAAACTTAAAATGTTGGTTGTTAGTCCTCATTTAATTGAATGATTTTCTAATTATTTGAGGGTTTGTAAATCTTATGTGCATATAGATAGAACTAATTGTCTTTTTGTAATAATATGATAGGTGTTCTTCAAAGTGGAATATTAGCACAATTACTTATTAATGTTTTTATGTGTGATCTTGATCATAACAAAAAATAGTATGATACTTATGCTGATGATTGTAAGTTATTTAAGAGAATTATTACTTATAGTGATCATATTGTGGTTCAAAAAAATATAGATAATTTAATGATATGGTGTAGGTATAACAATATGGAGTTTTATATTAATAAAACGTGCATTGTTTCCTTTATTAATAAAACTGAAAAATGTATTTATCAATATAAAATTGAGAATGGTGTTCATAAATATAAAGAGATTGTATCTGATTTAGGAATTATATTTTGTAGTAATTTTACTTTTAATGCACATATTAAATATATTATTAATAAAGCATACAGAAAGATGGGCTGTATTTTGAGATATGGAAGACATTTGTCTATTTTCATAAAATATAGGTTTTTTTTCTTCTCTTGTTGTTACACTTTTAGAATATAATTCTTGTATATGGAACTTCAATCTGATTAATATTCAGTCAAGAATATATAATGTTGAAAAAAGATTAATAAATTAATAATGGGAGAATGTCAAATTGTCAAAACAGTATTAAAAAAAAGAAGAATATTGAAAGATATGATATTGTTGAAAAAGTTGGTTGTTGGGGAAATTGATGTCACTAACTGTATGAGTCGTTTATTAAAAGAAATGCAAACTTTCAAGGTTAATAAATGTAAAACTACTTTCTTTAGTAAGTCAATTATTAATAGATTGCAAATAGTATATAATCTAACTTTTAACATTGATATTTTTTGTGATCAGTTTGTTATGAATGTTAGAAAACAACTAAATTTATAATCATGAACATATATGTATATATAATCTTATGTATGCAGTTTTTTTTAAAACTTATTATTGTTTTTTTTATGTGTTTTCTTTATTGTGTATTTCTGTTAAAGTGTAAATGTTGAAATCCATAATAAATAGATATTGAATTGAATTATTATTATTATTATCATCATCATCATCATAATTTTTTATGTGGACAGTAACTCAATATAGTGTCTACATGACTTCTGGTGAATGATCCCTACCTTTCCTTAGATTTAAACTAAAATTAGAATAGAGCCTACCAATATTAATTTATTGTTTAAGTCTGATAGTTAGTTTTATCATGCCAGCTTTATATTCAAATCCTGCTCTGCTAATGAGTAATTTAAATTAGCAATAATTTTTTTTTCATGAAAAAGAATGTTAATTGATGCCTGATTAAGATGTATTTTTAAATAAAATGTTTATTGCTCAGCTATGATTTAAGCTATCATTATTTTCATTTTGCTGAAATCCCATTTTTGTTAAGTGGAATATTTAACTAAGAATAACATTAAATAATTTAATTAATGTTAAATCAATACCTCCATTGAGTGTATTTGGTAAGTAGCCAATCAAAACATTGTTTTTCTTAAATCTTTAGTTTATTTTTAAAGTCAGGAAATGTCACTTATGTTCTATGTTACCAATCAGTATAACAGCGGCTTTGTTTGGCAAATAGCTTTGATTTTTGTTATACATAAAATATTGTATTACTTATAGTCATTAATAAATGTATTCATTATTATTTTAAAAACTGAGTTTGTTTTTTTCTGTTTGTGCTTTTGTCTTGAGTTCTCAAAATTCACCCAATAGTTATAATTTTGATTTCTAACAGAAATCCGGGTAACAGATAACTAATTCATGCTGATCCAAATCTAAATGTTTTTAAATGAAAATTTTTCCATAAATGTTTCCTTTCCAAAGATGGGAATTATAACAAATAAAATCGGAAATATACTTGATATTCTTAAGATTATTTGACTGTTTTACCCGGACTGAACAATATTAATTTGTTTATTTAAAATTCAAATTTATATGATTGCATATAATTATTTATATTGTGTTGTTGATGGGAAAGGTACCCTTTTCTTCCTGTTATTTTGAATGAGATCCTGGATAAAATGCTATGATTCTTCTAAATTTTTTTTGTTTAATTTATGAAATTATTTAGTAAATTAAATATCTTTTTGAATAATTATTTTTGTTATTATAAAAGATTATTGAGAACATAAGTTTATGAGGAAAGTATATGTCTCTTATAGTCTACCAGGTCATCAATAATTTTACTGGCAACACAATACTGTTATAACATAACTTCTAAGAATTACCAAGAACCCTGAGATCATTCTTATATTTATCATCATTTCATTAATAGTTCATTTATTTAGATTAGAATTATAGATGTGGCATAAGAAATTCTCTATTATTCCCTGTGCTATTAGAAAGGTACATTGTATTATATGCTACTAGAGTAGAGTTGTTTAGCTCATGCTACTGTTTAGGTTGGTGACAAAAATTATATTAGTGAAAATATTTAAAGTTTAAGATTGATAAAAATTATATTAATGATGCTTTTATTTAAGTCGGTGGTACAGATTTTGATTAATTAAAATATTGGAAGAATAAGATTCACAGAAGATTCTATTTTGAGTGCAAATTATTTATTTGTTTGTATTTCTACTCAAATAATATATTTTGATAGAAAGGAAATTAGATTTTAAAAGTGTTTTATAATTTAGAGTGAAGTTTTTCCTCTTGCTAATTTGTTTTAATTATTCATTGTGCAATAAGTATTTTTACAATTACTTTAAAAATTTCCCTTTATCTGAATAGAAGTCTGGAGTATTCATTAAATTATATGTAACCTCCACTGAGCTAAAGCCCTTCATCAAACCATGGGTGTAATGTATAAGAGTCCCTACTCTGAGTATATATTATACATTATATTACATTATAGATCATTTTCCTAGTTATCTCCATTCAATTGCATCTTTTCCCTTGGTTACAATGGGCACCTCAACTGTAGGGGTGAATTATATATTATGTTATATTATTTGCATTACTCTTTCCTTTTTATCATATCCCCACCCCCCATTAAGATACAATATATATATAGGGATGTTTGAGCACATTTATGTTAAGGGTTGGATGGGATGGGATGAAGTTGTGGATGGTCTAGGCATTCTGGTGAACTGTTAAAGAAACCTACTTTTCTAATATGTAATTAGTTGCACAGTCACAACAGCTGTCAAAAATAAAATCAACTGAAAGCTCAAGTAGCAGTAAATCCAGATGGCCTAATGAACCAGTTTCAACATTTAGATGTCTACATTAATAAACTACATAAAGAATTTATGATGGAGAAATATTAAAAGTTGGATACCATTTATATGTATGTATTAATTTGGTGCCCTTTGCTTTTATTTAAAGGTAACTATAACAATCAAAATGATGACTGAAGAAAAAAAAAAATTTAAATTTTTTATGTTTCTCATCAAAGTAAATAAATAAAAGCATTTTTTATAAAATAATTTTAATATATATTATTTAATAGAAAAATGTTTTTGTAGTAAAATTATTAAAGAAACCTAGTTCTTATTTAATGATTATAATTCAGTAATATAATAGATCTCTGTACAGATTTTTTCCCTAATATTCTAGAAACAGTATATACCCATCAAATGGATTTAATAAACTATAATTGAAAGTGACTCATAAAAATTCATAGCCTAAGATATTGTAGAAATTAAAACTAAAGCTAGTATTATATTCAAAAGACATGAATCAAACGAGATAGTGCAGTATTAAATATTTCAATATAGTTAAAAGCAAATGATAAACAAAAGTCATTGAAGATGAAAAAAAAGTTGCTCATCAAAACAATTATGGCAAAACAGCATTACCTGAAATCAAATCCAGGATCATGCTGCTACCAGGAGCCTTAGAGTGTGAAGATATTTTCGAGATGTCATATGTGACAGCATTTTTTCTTAAGAGACAGGATATGTAATATCCATATATGTATAGTCTTATTGTACCTACCAAAATTGGGTCTAATTTTAGTATTGGGTGTAAGATTGAGCATACATTTTTTTTGTTATTTTCTGATTAGTTTTAATATGTAGTGCATTAATCTGAGAGTATTGAAATGATTGCTATGACAATAAATGTTAAAGGAAGGGATTATTATTATAAAATGAATTAATAAATTAATCCTCTTCATTTGAGATACACATATGAATAATAAAATTTACAATTTTAATAAAATTATTACTATTTCTTTATTCTCTGTGTTTTAGTTTACTGCAGTCATAAGTAGTATATCATAAACATTACGAACAAATATTCAATATTTTAGGTGGGTATATTTTTATGTTTATATTATGTATAAGATTTAAGTTGGAATCATATATTGTAATGCTCAGAATCATGTGATCAGCCAACAAGATTCAGAGACCTAGCAAAAAGTACTTCAAACCCAGCATGTTCAGGATATGGTAGTCACAGAACAGTACTAAGCTTTAACCTATTTGCCAGTGCTCCAAAATTTTCACTATTTGAACAATGCTTCTGATGCTACTAATGGTAATCATTTTCCTTTGGTCCCAGTGATCAGGGTAAAACAAGGACTCTACAGATTCAAACTCAGCCCCAAGCATGCACTAGAATTACTAAATTAAGATACTCACCAGCCCCATCAGAATGCAATACTTTGATACAGCTTAGAATCCCATTTTTATATATTTCATAAGATTTGAATATACACATAGATTATTTAATTAAGTGTGCATATAGTTGGGTGGATGTGGTAAACCAGGGAAAGACACGACAAGTGTATAAACACAAATATACATAATTTCTTCACAACATATACAAGAAAAATAGAAGTAACAATAATAAATGTTTGGATCTTATTATGATCCATGTATGGACATTACAAGTGAACCAGAAATAATTACAACAATATTTAAATATCAGTTATTAGACGTGTGTGAGCATTACAAAAGAACTATATTGATAATGATAACAGTATTTATGTGTCGGTATGATATGTGTATGATTATTACAAAGAAATATGTCAATAATGATAACTGTTATGTATCATTATGATACTGTATGGGCATTACAAATGAACTAGCAGTTAATGATGATCACAATATTTAGGTATCGGTATGATACATTACAAAGATACTAGGTTTACAATGCCAACAATATTTGAGTATCAGGATGATTTGTGTATGAGCATTATAAATAAAGTAGAAGTTAACAACAATATTTAGATATCAGTGCTATCCGTGTATGAGCACTACAAAAAGAATTATATGTTGATAATGATAACATTTGATCATGAAATATACCACTATAAATGAATATGCCAATTGTCAAATATAAACACAATACCTGGTTATATTAAGTTAGAGACCAGAAATATATATATATAACAAATTTATGTGCATGTTTACATACATAGGGGAAGCTAAGAATTCTTTTAATATATTTACTTTCTAGTATTCCCAGTAAGAGTTATGGAACAAATCATAATTCTAGCTTCATTTATTATTAACAATTACATTATAAATATGGTTTATCTATCCCAACTTTAGTAACAGGCATGATTAAGACATGATATCTGGGTTTGAATCCTATGCTGACTAAATTATTATTGGCATTGGCTACATAGGCCAAATCTCCATTATCGAGCAATAAAGTATATAGATATGTTCCTATGAAGACACATCCGCCATTGGTATGGCATGTGTAAGAAAAACGAGCATGGGCTATGAATCCCTATCATCATAAAGTACCCATTTATCGGCTCAAAACATGGCTATCTCCAGGACCGCTAAAATATCTGTCTGGCAGCTCGCATAGCATTACTAGACATATATTCATTAGTAAAAGCACATAGGCACAGATCATTCTACCAATTAACACTAATATAGTTGCCCAAAAGGCATTAACTCATATTTGTATAGATATTTTCTTAAGCCTGTATTTAAAATTTAATAAAACAAGTAATAATGTGGAAATTAAGACAATTTTACTTTATAGGCTATAAAATGTCCATGAAATTAAATATAAAGCTTAATTACAGATTATCATTGTAAATTGCTAAGGAGGCAATAAGATATGACTGCTGAGAGAGTACTTCCCCCCCCCCCCTAAATGTATGCGTCATTAAATATATATATATAGTGAGATGAGCACATACTTTCATAATAAATAATGCCCATTTTACATTTAAGAAAAAAGCACAATTATTTTTTTAACACATAAATAAACGCACATATATTATTTCATTTAATTGTCATAAAGAATCTCAATCAAATATAAACTAAATAGATAATGATTTAGCACTCATTTATTCTTAATTTTGTTAATGAGGTATTGGCTTAATTACATATCATGCACCATTCAATGTATTATCCACCCCTGACCTAAAGTTGAAGTCGGATTCAAACCCAGTTAAACCAAAGAATTAAATCGAAAACCAAACTGAATTTGAACCCAATTCACGAGCTCAGATCAAGACTAATGGTCAACACATGTTGACAGCACAGGACAATGTGCCAAGGAACTAGCTCAATGGATATGAATATTTCAAAGACCCCTGATCTGATTCTAGCTAATGCATAATAGTGACTATGAATCTTTTTTACGTAAATTCATATATGTATGTTCGGGTTGCCAATACAGACAGTGAGCATGAATATTAAAATAATGAAGAAAGTCAAAACCAAATATGATATATAAGATGTTTAATAATAATAAATATTTGTTCAAATGATTATAATTAGCATAATATAAAATCTCTAGTCTTTAGAGCAGGGGTGTCCAGCAAGTCGATCGTGATCCACCAATCGATCGCGAGGCCAATCTGGCAAGAGCTGTCGGGTAATGAGTGAAACAAATTAAGTCAAGATTTTCAAGTTTTTTTGTTTTTGTTCTAAATTTTTTTTCAATTTTAGATAGGCGAAGTCCACTAAGCCGTATCATTATTGAAAATATTTTTAATCTTGATTTAATATAGCAAATTTGAATTAATAAATATTGTTAATAATTACTCATGTTGCTTTAATTCCCCCGGACATGAATTTTTTGACCCGTTAAATAATTGTTATTTTTTACTAGGTAGATATATAAAAATAGTATGTATTTCACACCTCCCTCCTCTTAGAGACTTGGATTAAGCCTATGATAACAAGTCAATCGCTTATGACAACAAGTCGATCGCAACACATTTTAAAAATAAAAAGTAGATCTTATGAACACAAAAGTTGGCCACCCCTGCTTAAGAGTATGGATTACAATAAATAATGGCTGTCATGCTCATATGCCAATAATTAATATGCAAGTGTGGGAGAAATATATACGTCTATGCTGCGACAAGTGGACAAAGGAGAATAAAGGTATTTTAATTGGAAAGAAACTATGATTCTAATTTTATAAAAGAAAGGTGTGAGATTCATTTTTGCACATCCATAAATCAATTCATGAAAAGCATGATGAGTATTTAGGGCATAGCATCAATATTTAACAAAGAATTTATTTAAAATTATAGATCAATATAAAGTTGTTTGATTTTATTAAAATCAATTCATTATTATTTATAAGCATAAGTGCAGGGTTTTATTGGAAATGAGAAATAAACGGTACTAATGACTTACGAGCATTAAAAACAAATATGAAATATAATGGCTTGTCAGTGATTTAAGAAGTAGAAGGGTGGCTTGTATTTTACAAGGCTTTTCTGCCCTGCAAATGATCAGTGGAACACAGGGAAAGCCAGGTCAGGACACAGCCGTGAACATTTGGTGTTCCAAATATAAACGAATGAGGGAAGTGATTTCTTCCTATGTATTTAAAATAACAATAAGATCACCGATATGACAAACCTCATGAGTAAAAGGGTTGCTTGCATTAGCAATGTCCGGAAAGTGATGATTCAATGATCATCATATTTAATTAAGAAAACCCAAATTATATAAAATGTTTTACATAATGACCTGATCATGTTAGATTAGAATCAAACTAGCTTGGAATAAAAGTGCTTGAACGCAATTATATAACTATACTAATCATACCCTAAATATCATGCCCTCCTTGAATGCTAATATAAAATACAAAAGTTAAATTACAATATATCGATTTTATTTCCTTTATCAACCTTTAGTAAAACATTTATGAATATCATCAATATGAACAAACACATTTTTGAACTTAGATAAAATAGCCAAGACCATAGGTTATAAAATAGGCTAATAATAATTATCAGTCATAAGAAATTAGCAAGCATTTATATAAATGCTTCAACTTGATAATTAATGGAACCGTATTAATTTAGTTCTAATGGACAATAATTAAACTACAAAATTTAATATATTATTTTCATAAGGTAAGTTTAATGAAAGAGTATTATCCAGTTGAAAGTATAATTGGCATATAATCAAAGATAAATGATATTAATAGTCATTCAAATAAAAATAAAGTTAGTTAAGATGAACTGTCATCGTAAGAGAAAGAGAGTTAACAAATCTTAATTTTAAGACTAGAGATAAGCATAGAGAATTATACAAATTAAGACAAAAATTGGGGAAAAATTTTAAACGGTAATTAATTTAAGACATGATTTAAAGTAAAGTTCAGAAACTGGCCAGAAAGTTGCAGTTCAGAAAATAAAGATATTACCAGTCATTTCATTGTTTGTTCCTTAATTTACACAGCGGAGTCCAGTTGGTTTTAGAAGATAACATAGGTGTGCATTTAATTCAGATAGGCGTGCATGTAATTCAGATGACTAGAAAGATTTCGGGATCTCACGATTGGTATGAAAAAGTTCTAATTTACAACTACATTTTGAAGATTTTATGGGAACTTCAGAATCCAGCAATCAGATCCCTGAAGTTAGCCATGTACCATGCTGAAATATTATAAAAATTCATAATTTAAAGTACTGCAGCTTCAGGTAGCAACTCTTCTGAAAAAGTAATGGCTTCCTCTTCTGTAAACTTTTCTGGCCTATTTATACTTTTCCTACAGTTTCCCGCCCATTCTGACTCTGATGCCTTCAGGCTAAAGCTTTTAAAATTATTACAAGTTAAAATTTTCGTTAATTGATTTCTGATCCATTCCTTCGATAAGGCTTTCAAATCCATTAACTTTGAATTAATTTTCTATTTAGAAAATGAATTTGTAAAATCTGATATAAACAATTTTAATTAAGAACCATCCTTACATTTTAAATTATTATTTTCACTAATTAATAAAAATTCCCCATTGACTTTGGGAAAGGGCGATCTGAAACCTTATCGAAAGAATGTAGCTTTTAATCGCAGAAATTTGAACAAACTGGTAAAAGTAAAATTAAAACATTCCGATGTAATGAAACTTTAATGAATATGTATTTTTAAATATTGATAAATATATACATACAATCCACACAATTACAATATATATATTTTCATGAATAATTTTATCATGAAGTTATTAATAATATTAATAAGTTTAAACATAAAATAATTGACTTTAACAAATGTTTAAATAATAATCTGTTTTAAACAAAACTAGCATGTATTGAATAGTATAAAGTCCCATTACATATGGAAATATTCAATATTAGTTACAGGGTGGATCTCATGAAACTCAGATTGAACTTAGATCCAACCGCTTCAAGTAGATTGTGAATTTTAATTCAGATATCTGATTTTCTCTTTTTTAAAGAAATAAATGACATTTTAACTAACAAGGATTTGGACAAATGCTTTAAAAAGTTCAAGTTTACATTTGTTACTTTAAAGTTATAAACTAACTATTATTCTCCCCTTTAAGATTGGAGACAAAACAAATTTATGCATAAATTGATTTAATAGTGAAAAATATCATATGTCCAATACTTGCGAGTTGGCATAGATAAAATTAATCAATAAAGTATATATTTTTATAACTAAAGAAAATATAAGTGGCATATTTCAAAATAAATAATAAAAGGTGGTATTTATAAAGTTTATAGACTTTTGTTCCATTAATAATTAGAAATTAAAATTTTATACCATTTATAATTAGAAAAATAAGTTATGACATAGATTGACTTGCTATAAGATATATATATATATCACTGTCTTTTTTAAACTATTCTCATTTGGGATAGAGACTTTTACTGAGTAGTTATGAATCTGAGGAATTTAAATTTAGATATTTTAGAGTTTTTATAGACGGCATTTTAATTATTTTTAACTTTAAAGATTAAAAGTTCATACTTGCACTGTTTGATGATTACTTTGGTGAGTAAACTATCTTCTCACTAGTTCACTTATTTCTGGAGTGAATCTTGGCTTACTGGAGACAGGACAATATTGGATTCAAAATTGATATGATTCTCCCTTTTCTTGGTGGCAGCAACATGGAATCAATAGGTTTCTTCTCCCTCAAAGATGCAGTTTCTTTGGAGACCATTCTGAAAGTAGGGCCTAACTTGTGCTATTCAGAAGTCATGGTGATAGATGACATCAGCATACATTCAATGGTACGGCTTGAGTCCAGAGAAAATAAACCAGTATTTATAACCCTGTAACTTAAAAACTAACAAAACCCAAAATCATGTCTAGCCTTTGTTTACTTTTATTTTTCTTCTTAAAAAAGATATCTTAAATGAGTTTAGACTTAACTTTTTTCAGTAACAAAAATATACTGGTCGACTGATTCTTAATTTACACTAGTTGGCAAAATTTTATCAAGATTAAATTAAGGTTAGAAAATTTTAACTGCCCTTTAAAGACAGGAAAAAATTAGTGTCCATGTGCAACTGTACTTTTCCAAATGTTTCAAAATAAACTAATAAATTTCTGCCTTTAGCTAAATGTTTGGTTATCAATTAGTAACCATCTGTTACTTGCAAAAAAAAAAAGAGTCAACTTATTTTTCTATTTCTTTTTTTTCCGGAAAAAAATACAAGACAAAAAAACATTTTCCTTTCCAAATACATATGACTGAAATCTAGCCCAACAAAAACAATATATATACATGCCCTATCATTCAATCACTCACACACATTTATCTGTATATTATTTTCTAATAAAAAAATGAAAAATTAGCTATTTTATCTATCACTCTAGATTTATGTTATCTTTAAAATATCATAAAGCTCTGTGTGTGCATAGACACTGACTGCTTCAATATATATATAGTGTATATTTCCACTGCAGTATTGTCAAAATGTAGTTTAAATTGTATTGATTTGTGTTAGGTTAAAGAATATCATTTGTTTTCTTAAAATGTAAATATTATTTTTTATATGTAATTATTATGAAATGTTATTTTTTTATTGTGGTAAAAAAAATTTTGTTTTGAAATGTAGGATGAGTTTAAACCAGAATCATTTTAACAGAAATTTTCTTAGGCTCCAAAAAATATTACCACCCAGTCCCTTTGTAAAAAAGGCAGCCCTTGCATAATTCACATACCAAATAATGAGTTTTTTTTTTTTTTATCAAGAAATTTATTTAACACAAAATATACATAGTATTATGATATACAGGATAACAGGTTAAGCTTGGTTAAAAGGTTAAGAGTTCTCATGCATGTATTATTATGTGGACATTGGTCTATCTTGTACAACTTTGTATTGATAGTGGTTGCAGTATTTCAATTGAACGACATTGTGTTCCTGCAACAGGTTGATGCTTAGAGAGACCATAGAGTATTTATAGGGATGATAAATATATTGCTTTTTGATGGTGGGTTTGATGTGAGTTTGTTGCAGTGTTTGCATTATTGTTGTATCGGAACTTCAAACAGTCTCCATGTCTCAAAGAAGGCCGTAGAGGTAGAGAGGATTTCATCCCTTTTTTTGATATTGTTGATGATGTTAATGAAGAGTTGGAGAGGATTTAAATGAGCTCCTTCAAAGGCTAGCTTGCAGCGGACGGACCAGATGGAAAAGGTGAGGAATGTGGATAGTCTTATCCATGCAAATGTTTTTGTGCCAAGGCAGTGCTGGATTGAGTTAATTATTTGAAAGTTGATCTTTGAGTTTGTGTGGATTAATTGTCTGATACTGTTGAGATTGGGGCAGATGTTTAAAATGTGCTCAAATGTCTCTGATTCCTGGCCACAGAGTTGGCATAGTGGGTCAATGTTATTGAATCCTCTTCTGTTTACCAAAAACCATTTAGTTGGTAGGGCATCAAGATTTATTTTAATTATGAAGTCCAGGAATTTTGCTTCGAGGCTCCAAAATTTAAACTGTGATATGATTTTCTTGTTGGATAAGTTAAGTCTGGAAATAGGAGAATATGTTTGAGGATGCTGTAGATTATATGCATCCCAGTATTTCATTTTGGAAGAATAAGCAGTTGCAGGACAGTTGTAAAGGCATTGAGAAGCAGAGGTTAAGGATGATATCCAATCCTGTTTGAGAGGTGGTGGTCGGTCGGTGGGGTCAACTGGCATATAGACTTGGAAGTTGTCAAAAATAAGGGTTAATTTATGAATAAGATTGTGGCTTTTTTGGAGAAAAAATGTATAGGGGGAGTGGAGTGAAAGACCATTCAGCCAGCAGGGACGGCGCATGCCTTCTAGACTGATGGCAACAGTTTTCCCACCCCAGAACAACCTAGAGCAAAGTGAGTTAATTTTACTGACAAAGATTTTGGTAGGTTTAATAATTGGGAGGTAATAATTAATTTTGGGGAAAAGGACCATGTTGAGTAAGGCCACCTTCCCATGAAGTGAAAGGTAAACCTTAGCAAGTGATGTTGTTATTTTGCTGGCAGATTTTAATATTTCATTTTGTATTTGTGATGTGATGATAGTAGGTGGTTTGTGAAAGGGAATACCTAGGAAATTCTGTGGTTGTCCAAGGAAGTTAGTTGTAATCTTTTTCCCTATAGCAATTCTCCATGCAGATGATTTTTGAAGATTGAAGGAAATTTTATATTGGTGAGTGTAGTCATTTAAAATTTTGTTGAGATGACCAAGATATTTTTGTGATGGCAAGACTATGAAGACATCATCCATATATGCGAGGATTCCTATCTCCCTCTTTAGTCTGGGAA